>PVHY01016097.1:0-34535 GCA_004024945.1 Uropsilus gracilis | reverse complement strand
CTATTTGACTTTTTGCATATAGAAATGCTACTGACTTCTGTGTGTTGATTTTGTATCCGGCTACCTTACTGAACTGGTTTATTATTTCAAGTAATCTTTCTGTAGATTTTTTTGGGTCATCTATGTAGAGAATCATATCATCTGCATATAATGATAACTTCAGTTCCTCTTTACCTATTTGTATCCCTTTTATGCCTTTGTCTTGCCTTATCGCCCTAGCTAGGACTCCCAATACAATGTTAAAGAGTAGTGGGGAGAGTGGACATCCTTGCCTAGTTCCAGATCTCAGCTGGAATGCTTTTAGTTTTTCTCCATTAAAAATATGGAACGCTTCACGAATTTGCGTGTCATCCTTGCGCAGGGGCCATGCTAATCTTCTCTGTATCGTTCCAATTTTAGTATATGTGCTGCCGAAGCAAACACAGTTCATTAATTATAAATTAATTAATACACATAGTGAACCATACATCACCTAAGGCACACCAAGGTTTACACAAAACAATGTGATGGGAGGAGAGTGCTCAGCCTATATATAATGTCTGACTGTACTGCAAACTTCTTGATTTAAGTTTCCCACAATAAAAAAGTGATTTTTATTTTTTATTTATTTTTTGGTTTTTTGAAAGGAATTTTCTATTTATTCAAAAACATAAATGAAGGGGTTTCATGATTTCATGTTTGATACAACTATAATTTATTAATTTATAAAGCTATAAATTCTCAAATCTATAATTATTCACTTATTACTTAATAAGGGGCTTGAATTCTTAAATATTGCTTTGTCAATCCTACCAAACAGGGGCTGCATTTTCAGAATATTTGATGATTTGACTGTAACATGTAACATGTAACTGCAACATGTAACAGCCCTGGGCTGAGATGTAGACCTGTGCCAGGACACTCCACAGGCCCTGCTACCTGCTTCTCTGTCACAGTCCTACTGACAGTCTGAGTCAGGTAAGCAGCATTGGTGGTATAGTGGTGAGCATAGCTGCCTTCCAAAAAAAAACCCACTCAAAACGGCTTTTTTTTTGTTTGTTTGTTTTGTTTTTTTTAATTTATATATAAATTTTACAACATTGTAATCTCAAGGATTTGCCCCCACACACACACACACCCTTCCCTCTCTTCCCCTCGTTTCCCTCCTGCTCAAAGTTGTGCGCTTCAGTTTGGTGCTTAGCTTGTCTTGACTTTTCCTCAAGGCTTTTGTTTATTTTTTTCACTATATCCCATATATTAGTGAAACCATTTGGTTTCTGTCTTTTTAATTGAGATTGGATGACATAATTTATAGTGTTTTAGAATGGCCTGCCTATTTACATCTTGTTAAAAAAGCAAAAACCTCCTTTTCTTTTTTATTTCCCTTTTCTACGGTCACTGAAATGCTCATTTATTTCTTCTACATTAGCAAGTGTCTTCATAAAGTGTTTGATTGAATAGGTAGAAATGCTAGGTTTTCTGTCAAATAAAAAACTTGAGCGATTATAAGCTCAAAATGTAAGAATGACTGAATGTCCTTTACTAAAGAATGCTAGGTAATGTCCTTTACTAAAGAATGCTAGCTTGTCTGTAGGTTCAGTCTTTTATTTAGATTAGCGTGATAACTGACAAATTTTTGGGCAAATTATGAGTACTTTTCAAGCCCTTGTCTTAGCATATGATATATTCTTGAATAAGAGTCAAACTGCTTAAAGCAAATATTACAAATAAAACTGCTGATGTCAACTGACTCAAACAGGAAGTCTGAATTACAACTACAAGTTTGAGAGCCTGGCACTACTCAAGCCTGCTGTACCTCCAGATGGTTAGAAGTTTGCTGAAAAGGGGTAATTATTGTTGGCCTTTGGATAACTAACCAATGATGTGAAAGGAATCTCATTTAGGTGGTCAAAGGGCTAATATTGTCTTCATGCTACTAAATAGTCTTTACCATTGTTTCTATTATACATTTGAAGTGGTCCCTCAAAGCACTGCCAGTAATTCCTGACAGAATAGTATTTTCACTAAAAAGGGGGCTCTCTTTTGAGCTGTGTGATTATTTCTATGTTCATCCAATCTACCAATAGTTTTCATGGTGAAGAAAAAGAAAATATTAACCAAGAAGACACAAGAACCAAAAGCTAGCAATCTCTTGAGTTTTGTGCCATTATTTGAATTGTGCATATGTTGGCATATTATCATTAAGAGTGAGATAATAATACATTAATAATTCAGTTCTTTGGTTTTGATTCTTCACATTCAAATTTGACCTCATTTATAAATATATCAACTGCTGTGGTCATATGTGACAGAACAAAATATTCTCTTTACAATCTATTTTGTAATCTATGACAATGTGACAAAAATATCTAGAAAGTGAAAAACAGGCCCAAATTTTGACTGAATTCAGAGCTGTACATTTGCCTTTTGCTGAGGTTTCATCCT
This sequence comes from Uropsilus gracilis, assembly GCA_004024945.1. Classification (NCBI taxonomy): domain Eukaryota; kingdom Metazoa; phylum Chordata; class Mammalia; order Eulipotyphla; family Talpidae; genus Uropsilus; species Uropsilus gracilis. The sequence goes on along the minus strand of PVHY01016097.1, from coordinate 32,111 downwards.
TGGGCAGAATATGTGATATGGGTAATTCCAAAGATTAAATAACAGAGATTGCCTGTCTAACCTAATGTATGAAAATGAAAAGTGCTTATGTGAACTATCATTCATTTTCAGTCCAATTCAATGATAAATAGAAAAGATGGACCTGTGATTTCAATTGTGTTGAAATGCAGTTGGTGTGCATCCAAGCCACTTTCAACGCCTGAGCAGCAAACCTGGAATCTTGCTGTTTCAAAAGCAGAGGGTACTGCTCACTGACCAGTTTCTAGAATGTCTCCTCTGTACCCCAGGAATGTCTCCCACAGAAGTCAAGCTGCATGCATGGATTGGTCTGACATGGACCCTACCCTGGCTGAGGGGGACCAGCCCTGAATGACCTGATCAACTCACCTCATGTGCAACCAAGTACAGGTCACGGTTCTTTGGAGCCACTGACTCTTGATTTTTTTTTGCCTGGAATCTGATCTGGAGAATGAAAGGTTCCTTCTTTTTGAACTTGCATCATCTCAGCTGATATGCAGATAGGAACCAGACCACTGTTCCAACCATGCCCAAATGCTATACTCGAGTACCAAAGCCAACATCCTTATTGCTTATTATTCACAGAGAAAATCATGCTGATTCTTGGTTGGTGGCATGACTGGGTGTGGTGCCCAGGAAATTTTCATCTTCTTATATATTTAATCCAGCTGAGACTTGAAGACCTATCTCCACCCTCACCTCTGTGTAACTGGAAGTGATGAAGTGATACAAATACAAACAAACTGAACTGAATGTGCTCCTGTCCTCTCAGAGTCAGAGAAATAATTCTCTAGGCAGTTAGGCCTGTTGCCACAATGGGGGCCTTGGGGGCTCACTCTGAAAGACAGAGTGACACACCCTATAACCTATAGCAAGACAGAAGTCAGTCAAGGCCAAGACTCTCAAGCCCTTACCTACGTGGACGGGTACTCAGTCAATATGTCCCCGTGAATCTAAGAGGTCAGTAGTCTATTGGGTAATAAATCCACACTTTCAACTCCCATTAAAGACATTTTAAAAAACATTAGCAACCACATTAATTTTAAGACCTCCAACTGGGGCAGAGAAACTTGAATAGAAACTTGCCAGCTGAAGGGACACTTCTTGAGAAAGTGAGAAGTGACCATACCTTAGCAAGTGGAGGTGGGCTCTTGAGAGGTAACCTGTGCCTGGTTGACTGTGCTCACCTGCATGTGAGGAGGTGAAGGAGGTGTAAGAGGAGAAGTTTCAGCAGCCAAAGCACAGGCTGTTAAAGGACAGAGGGCCAATCGATTCAAGCAAACTGTCCACTCCTGGATTGAGTGTAGCTTTCTTCTCACTAGTGTTTTATGGAGAAGGATGAGGAGGAAAGAAGCTAGCAAGATTTATTCACCCCCAGTGTATAATCATCTGCTTGAGGAAAAGGCTTGACCTAGCTTTTTGAAGGCCCTCTATTTCTTCAAATTTATCTTGCAGTCTTTTATATTGTATAAAATATATTCTCTTCAGTGGCTAAAAATAAAATGCAGTTAGAAGTTCTGTGGCATAGGACATCTTCTTGAAACATAGTTTTATGAATCTTTATTAAGCTCTTTTTCTCAGTTGCTCTTTAATCCTTATTAAAATTGAGCAACCATAATTTTTGCCCCATCTCTCTTTTGAAATCTGAGTTTTCACCTTAGGTTTGTATTCCAAGTTGGGGGGCTGCTCCTCCCTCCCACACAGATCTTGGGAATCGCCGTAGAGTAGGCTGTGCCTGCAGATGACAAAACGCCAGTGGGGAGAATTGGCAACTCCATAAAAAAAAAGACACAAAATAGTCTCTGCCTATCAGTCAAATGCTGCTTCAGTAGAGCAGCAAACAATGGGGAAAAGGAAGATCATTCAGTAGAATATGATCCATTTTGAGCAATCTCTAATCAATTCAGGGACACCTCCTCTTCACCCCACCTCTCCCCTCCATCATCTGTCTGCATTTGTGTAACTCTGAACACAGCATTAAGAATACTTTGACAAGAGTGTCATTTTAATCTGAATGTCTCAAACTGATTGGGAAGAAAAAAGTTCTCTGTTGCCTTCAACTCTAAAAAAAATAAATAAAATCTAAGAAAGAGAAAAAAAAATTTCTCCAAGAGATGTGCTTTTGGTGACAAGTCTTGAAGGACTGCTCAGATAATGGAAATAATTTCAGGTTAAGAGGGAGGGTGTCACATTTGTCTTTATTCATCAGGAAAGGATTCATCAATCCAGTCAGTCCATTTGGGATTCATTTGTCCCCACTTATAAGAAATTTTAGAGGGCAAAACTTTAAATGTGTAGTTGGAAATATCAATTTCAGGCTCTGTTCCTTATTAACTATATCATGCTGTACCAGGTTTTCACATCTTAAGAGTTTATTCCCGTATTTGTAAATAGATATAGCACTGAAATTAGGGTGAAGTGAATTTACTGACATAGTGAATAGGAAAATGCTTCCTGAACCTGTGATTCATCTGGGCAGGGATATTTGAGTGAGTAAAGACACAGAGTTTAATGTCTGCAAGATGGGAGCTTAACTTTATGTTGTCACTAGGTTGGGAGACAATCTGAGAAAGAGATAGTGCATTTTGAACCCGAACTCCATGAATGCATCAAATGCACACATATATTTCTCAAGCCATAAGTAGTCCTCTTGAGCATCCGGGAAGACTCTGTCATTAGGACCTCCAATCATGCTCATGCGTCTTCAGGTACTTTTCTCTCTGAGGCCTCACATTCTCACTCCAACAGCAGGGACCTGCCATAGCATTGTTTGCAGTCTGATTGCAGACACAGGCCATCCTCAATCACAAGCCCCTTGGACACTTAGGCTGATGTGCTTCTCCTTTGACTGTATGTTGAAGGCCATTTCTGACTGCCCTCTCACTCTCAGTGTCTCCTGATGCAATACGTGTGTTACCGAAACTGGGTTATTCTGCAGAGCTTCTTAGCTTCTAGATTTTTCTATGTGTATTCCTATGATTTTAACCTTTTCCCTTATTTTAAACATTTTTTTATTTTTCCACATAAAATCAGTTTTGTTTCATGTGCATCCAGAATCCTGAGGTACTCACTTTTTAAAGCCTTTTCCTTTGTCTTGTTTATTTTCTATAAAGTGGCAGCTAGATGTAGATATTTAGCAGATTCAGATCTTTTTTTTTGTAATTCTATTGTTTTTGAGTGCGTGTGTATGTGTGTATTTATACATCATTATATACCCTGAGATTTTTCCACCACCATGTCACTCACGATCAGATCCAATCTTTTGTTAGGAATTCCTTATAAATGATGCTGTGCACTTCCCATTACATCTTCAGGGTCTTCTGTGCTGTTTCTCTTTTTGGTGTCACTGAGACTGGCCAGTGATTTGAGCAGTCAGCCTGGTCCATTTATTACAAAGTCCATCAAATGGTCACTGGTAATTGCTGCTCACTCATTATTTCATTAAGGTTTGCAAAATCCCAATATTTTAATCGTGTTATTTCATTTGTATTCATTGACTGGTATTCTTTTATAAGTAACAATGTCCCTTAGTATTGGAGTGCCTATAAGGCAATGCTGCTGTACTTTTAAAAAATTTTCTTAGTCTAATTATTACTGCATAGATGTTAACATACTTAATGTTTCAACCCATTATAGTTACTGACATTCAAATTATTTCATTTTTAGCCAGTGGAACTGCCTACGATTTGTTTAAAAGTCAAATCTTTTAACATTGCCCCAGCTACCTGAATAACTTCCTTGCTTTCTAGCACAACAAAATATTCCAGATTCATCCTTAATTTCTTCTCTCCACGATCTGGGATCAGCTATTACCCCACACAACATTACTTTATTTTAGTAGAAAATGACATTTAGAGACTATAGTCTGATATTTGAAATGGTCAGTATTTCTATACTAGTCATTGTTTCTTGGCATTTCCAGCTGATAGAAGTAGAGAATGCATTTTTGAGAAAAAAAATGATTTTGTATAAGTAATTCCAATCCAATTTACAATTCTCTGATGTCCACTTCTTTTATTTTACAGTTATTTCTCTTATGCTGAAAATTACTTCCTAAATGTAATAGTTTCCCTATAACAAATACAATTTTGTCATTTATGATATGATTGCTGAAAATAGTTCTAGATGTCCTTATAACTCTTTTTGACCTATATTCCAACTTCAGATATATTGTCAAACTGTACTATTTCGATGGCATTTGAAATATTATCTGTAATTAAGTCAACAGCTCAATACAGAGATTTGCTTGTTGGTTTTAATTTTGCTTTAGGAACTGCTCTGTAAATTTACTTTTGTGAAGTATAGATATTACATTTTAAAAATTGAGATAATATTATGTATATAAATTAACCTAGGAAAAGTTGATGCCCTTATGAGGCTGATTTTTCTATCAAAAAGCATGTTCAGTCTTTGAATATGTTCAACTCTCCTTATTTATATTTTGATATTTAATTTTTTAAATTTTCCTTAAGTTTTGCTGAGCTTTTGAAATATGCAGTTTAGCATTTTTCATTATTTCATAAAATCTTTAATCATTATCTTAAAATACTACTTCTACCACATTTTCTCATCTCCTTCTGAAAGAACAGTTACGTGAATGTCAGACCTTGTACAATGTCCCACATATTTTTAAGGTTCCTTTTCACATCCCACAATTTATTTCTCTCTGTGGATCAGTGTAGATTTTTTTTTTGCCTTGTCCTAAAGCTCACTAACCCTCTCTTCTACTGTATAATTTGCATTATGCCTATCTATTAAGTACATGATTCCAATATCTTCTTTTTTATTGTTTTTGTTTTCCAGTGAAGAAAAGTTATCCTTTTTGAAACCTATATTAACTGTGAAATCCTTCATTTTTAAAACCTATTGTCACCATATTAAACTCTTCTGATTAACCCTATCACTCATAGCTATGAGATTCTTATGTGCAACTTCTACTATCTACATCTATGTAAGACTTTCTGTTCAGTTTTTCCCCCTCATGTTCTCCGTTCTATGATGCTGTATAGTATTTTTATCATTTTAAGTTCCACATTGTCCTGTTGCTCCAGTTGCAAATTTTACAAACCCAGTGACCTATAGCAACACAACTTACTAACTTAAAGTTATGTGCATCAAAAGTTTGGTTAGGTTCCCCTCCTGAAATCCTGGGAGCTTTGCCTTCATTTCAAGAGGCTCTCAGGGAAAATTCATCTTTTGCTCTTCTAGCTCCCAGGGATCACCTGGCTCCCTGAACTGGTGTCCCCTCTACCATTGGCATGCCAGCAGTAAGGTAGCCTCCAATCTCTCTTTTTCTCTTCTTTTATAGTAATAATGATTTTTTTCTGTCTGGACCTCTCCTGCTTAACTCTTATTAGGGATTTGTGGATAGATTGGACCCATCCAGAAATTCCAGGATCATCTCTTTATTTCAAAAATGCTGGATTTGTCTTATCATCAAAGTCCTTTTTGCCACATAAGGTGAAATATGTACAAATTAGGGGGTTGAAGTATGTGCAACACCTTTGGAAGCCACCATTTTGCGCACCATAAGTCTATCACATTGGGTTGCCAGATTTAAGGAGCCAAAAGATAGAGTGCTTGGTTAAATTTGAATTTTAAAAAATGACAAGGAATTTTACTTTCAGTTGATCCTAATGATTGCATACATCATACTTAAAAAGTTTTTATTGTCTATGTGAGATGTACACCCAAAAGGGCTTTGCCCTGTGTTTTCCCTGACAATTCTGCATGCCGTGCCAGCAGAAAGAGCTTAATTGGGGTTCATCCTCTGGCTGATGCTGAACTCTAACCCTTATTTCCTCAATATGGCAAGATTATCACCCACTTAAGCACATGTTTCAGAAGCTCTTTGCTGAGATGCTGAAAAATTCCAAAATTATGTATATATCTTGAAGGAAAATCAGCCATGAGCTAGGCTCAGTTCTCTGACCCACTTCTCTTGCCAGGATCTGAGTCCATCATGTTTGTAGGTTCTGATTTTTCATCCTCCTGTAATTCCACAGTCTGTGGTTATCTCCTTATTCCAGCAGTGACCTTTCCCCACTGAAAGCTCAACTCCTTTTAACCACCCAGAGTCCATAACAGTCTCCAGAACAAAGTGGCTGATGATGTTCAGCTGCTCTTGCCCACTCTACAAAGTCTTGAAACCCTCAGTCCTGGTTGTTTCCACAACCCTCCGATGCACTTAAATTGAAAATTTTCACAATGTACTTGGCAGGAATAATGGTGGCAAACTGCTCCACCAGCCCAAGTGTTCTGACAGCTCACCTGGTCCTCGAGGGTGAGCACTCAGGCAGAAATGGCTGTGAGCAGCGCAGCACAGGTGGTAAGAGAGGGGTGTGGTAACATTGGATGGAAACCAGGGTTAGCTAGACTCAGCAGCTGGCTGGACCTCAGAAACTCTGGCAATGATGTTTGTCTTGGAACCAAGCCAAACAGGACCCTCTCAATAATGGGAAGTTGGCACTCTTGCCACTTCTTTCAGAGAGTCTTTTAAAGTCAGTGAAACTTAGAGACTGTCTGACTTTGGCCTTGAGCTGGAGCTAGTCCTGGGTACAATAATTTACAGAAAAATATTTTAATGACTTTTAACCTTTCATCCACTTTTACTAACCTCCTTTATCAGAAAATACAATCACTGTTTCTCCAATGGACAGTGGTAGTCTTGCTCATAGCCTGGAGTTAGACATCAGGATGGTCAGTGATGAGATGGAGGTGGCTCGGTAGGGAAGACTGAAGGCTGATAGCCTTTACAAACTACTTTATTTCTCCTTTTGGGCATTTTTTTTCATACCACTTGCTTTGAGAACAATTTCCTGCTAAGGGCATCAGCTTCCTTCCATCAGATTTCAGGAGGTGTAATTTCTCCTCTTTCAGCAGAGCTGCTCAGGGGATTCTACAACAGTGTAATTCTGCTCAGTGGGATTCTCAACAAATTAACACTGATGAGGGAAGGCAGGTAACTTAATGGGTAGGCGTTATCTCACTCTGAAGTGTTTGCAATTTATGAGGCTAAAAAAATGCCTTGAATTCAATATCTGAGGTAAAGGGCAACTCTGATGACTCTCGATGTGATTTTTGGGTTAAGTTCTTTGTCCCTGCATTGAAATTTCAAAGAGTTATTACCTATTTAAATGGGATGCTCCCAACAAAATCAGTTTTTTAATTTTTCAAAAGGAGAATGAAGACCATTCCCTTTATTGGCAAGATGAATATGCAGGAAAAACATTGAAGGAACATCAATGGCGAGAGAAACTAAAATTTTTCCTTTAAAAATCATTTAAGCTATGGTTAGTAAGTGCAATACAGCACCCCGAAACAGAAAAATAAAGATATTAGGTAAAATTCAGGTGCTCTGAATGACCTTATGTTACTAATCACCTATCAATTTTGTTTTATTAGTTATAACAAAGCTTCCATAATAATATCACTTAATCCTAATAGTGGAAAATGGGTGTAGGATTTACCAAACTTTCTGTACTGTTTCCACGAGTTTTCCATAAATCTAAAAATATTCTAAAATAAAAGTGTTTTTTTAGAAACAATTTCACATACATATAAGAAGAAAAACAAAGGGCCATGGGATATTAAAGAGTTAGATTTATGACTAAAAATACAAAATGGAATTGAAATATTAAGATTTCATATGGATTTGAAAAAAATGATGTCAGGAAGTTAAGTTTATCTAGAAATAACAGAAAGGAAAATGAGCTTTTTGAATGAGGAAAAGCATGTTATATAGCCCAGTGACACCACTGAGTCTTTGCTCACTTAATAATAACCCTGAGAAACTTTCCATGAATGAAAATGTATATAATTCCTAGTTTTTAAAGAGCTGTGGGCTGGGAGCCAAGATATATTCTTGGATTCTATTCTTTCAGTATCCTAAACTAACCTATTGGAATAAACTATTCTACTCAGCTGTTTGAAATGAGAAATCTTTCTCTGAAAGTAGCCATATTATTCAATCTGTTTTCAAGGAAGCACTTGGATTTTTTACTATTTTTATGAAAAATTTCAAACACGAAAGGATAACAAGAACAGTATAAAACCCCCATGTGCTTACTACTCAGTTTTATCAAATAGCAAAACTCAGCCAATCTTATTTCAACTATTTTCTCTATACCCTAGTTTTTTTTTTCCCTTAGAATAATTAAAAGGATTCTCAGACACCAGAATCATTTGCTTTTCACTTAACAATACATTTTTTGGCATTCTTTATAAATATTGATGGCACATCTACTTGGAAATAGCTATTTTAGGAAGTGACCCTAGAGATGAGTCTAAAATGAATCTCACTCCAAAAGAGCAGCTTAGTTTAGTGAAGGACCTCAGACCCAATAAAGGCCCAATTCATAGTTCAAAGGGATAGATGTTAGGACAGTCACAGCTGGGTTCTGGAGGGGTTAAGGAGGAGTGGAACTCTTCAGTTGCGAAGGCTGAGAGAAAACTTTGTGGTACAGTCTGCAGGTCATTTGTCTCATCTGCAAGAGACAACTAGAACATAGGAGCAGTGGGATGGTGGGGTGTCAGCCCCCTTCACTCATCTCCTTCTTCAGATACACCAGGGGCAGGTTGCATCTCAGAAATCTATTACTCAGAGGAAAAAAAAGATGGAGTCATCATAATTAATGAAATATTAGAGGCAACTTCAGCCTAGTTTGGTAAGAGTTAAAAATTTTTATGAGCTTAACAGAACCAAGACTCAAAAATAAATTAAATGATTATAAAAAGTCAAAATAATGTTAGTTCTTGCACCCCTGAGTTTGAGATACACACCTGCTGTATTTGAAGATGGAGAAAGAATAGATATTTATAGCATTCTGTTTTGGTTGGGAGGTAGAAAAAATGGCAAAGAACAAAGAGTATGGTGATTGAACAGACTTTAAAAATGAGCAGAGCTGTGTCTTCAGGATGTCTGCGTGAGGTGTGAAAGATAGAAAGGAAGAAATGGTTATCATGACAATCTCACAGTGAAATGAAAATCAGATGATGGACCAAGTATGGGCCTAGAGCTTAACCGGAGTCAAAGAAAACACAGAAAATATCACTGCAGCAAGCTCTCAACATTTTCCCTAGAATTTCCAGCAGAAAATTAGGTCTTGGGATTGTGTGAATGTTAATGATTGTGTCACTCCATGATGAGGTACAGGGGAATTGGGCCACCGGTCTTAGCTCTCTTCTTTCTGCCATAGTCACCCTGGTGCCACCCCAGGAGATGGGAGCTTCACAGGATGGGGAGAGCTAGAGCCCCAATTCTTGATCAGAGTCCCACCAGCAGCCCTTAGCCATCACAGAACTGAGATGTGAACTTTTTTTCTGATGCCTTGAGATTTACTTCCTAAGGCAGCACAGAGAAGCTGACCACCACCAGAGCCACATTGAAGGTCAAGTTGAAGGTAGTCTAAATGAGTAGCAAAGTAACTCTCGGAAGCACCCACACCACCCTCCAATATCTAGTCTGCTGGACATCTCTTAGATAAAACTAACACAGAGACTGTGTCTCACACACCTTTTGGGAGACCAAACCATTGAAAATGGAAGAAAGCCTTTGAAGTCAACCTTTTGGAATTCTCATGCTTCATGAAGAAAAAAAAAAAAAGAAAGATAAACTAAGATATTTCAGTTAGAAAAATAAGCCATCCAACTAAAAGTGATCCTTTCAGGAGAAGCACTTGCCTTTTTTAGGGTTGTCATGTCCATTGTGTTGGAGACAATAAGGTAATTGTGTAGCATGAGTTCCCACAGACAGAGCTTCCCTTGCAGTATCAGATCTGGGCCAGAGCATTAACTTAGATGCCATGCATTTAAAAGTTATACTTACTTCTCAGTTGTTCTCCCAAATATTTTGATCGACTATAGAGTTTCAAAACAACTAGAGATGTGAGTCCTGGATATCACACAGACTTGGGGAATGTTTCAAAAACAATCAAATCATTTTAGACATTTTAGAGATGATCTGTGGGTATCTTAAACCTTTGTACTTGGAAAAATAAAGTGGCCTCTGCCAACAACACTGATGTGAGGTCAGCAGGTTTCCATCCTAAGTGCCTACAAAACTCAAAGGGAAAATCAGAGAGGAAATATAAGTAACAGACTAAGAAATCTTGACAGCGATAGAATTTCACGGTGCTTTGATAGACACAGAGGTTTAATACTTAAAAGTGAACTAGAACAAACCTACAATTTCTAATAATAGAAGAAAATAATTACAATTAAATTTGCATAGCATTTTGTAATTGAAAAGTATTTTCCTGTAAATAGTGCTATTTATTTCTTACAACAAATGTCTGGGGGTCAGTACTATTATTAGTTCTATTTGCAGTAAAGCAAACAACAGGCTGTAGCTGCTATTCATTTTCTATGACAGAAACATTGGCAGATATTAGGGATAAAGTAGGCATTCCACAGAGCCCCTTCTGTTTCTTGAGCTTGGGTAGAAATGGGAAATGCTTAGTAGGGCCTAAAGGAGTCCCTCACTCCCCTTCCTTAGTGGGCTTTCCTCTCTAGTCTATTCAATCAGTTGGGGGGAGTCCTTGAATTGTGGTGACCCAGGTCTGGGAGCACATGACACTCATTGGTGACCTAGGGATTAACATACCCTATGCCTCTTTAGGTACATCTAACATTAAGACTGTTTTTCAGGTGAACATCTAAAGTAACAAAAGACAAGTTTGCTTAGCTGTAAACTGAACTGATCAAACATAGTATCCACATGGAAGTTTTAAGTAATTGTATGCCTACTAAGAGATGGAATCTCAAAATGACCCACTATGTCTTTGTTCTAGGAAAAGGTACTTGAATAGGTTCTTTGGCAAATGTAACTTTGGAGGGAAAATGTGAACATAATGATTAGATGTGTGTTAATCAACAGGTATCTGGTGTGCCTTAGATCAAGATTTCTTGAAAAGATAGCACAATTTCTAAGTGTGGGTTAAGGGTACGAACAAACTAGTTAGTTGAACTAAACATACAATGTTCTATTTTTGGTGCTCACAGTCTGTGGGTCTCCTCACTGAGCACCTATTAGCGGGAGAACAGAATTGTGATGGAGAGCATGTCTGTTAAATATTTTCTTCATGAAAGCAGAGCATTTAGAAAGGAATCAGGCAGAGTTTGGTACAGTTTATTGTGAATTAAACTTGTTTCTCACTTGCAATGTTACTGAAAATCAAATAACCTTGGCTTGAGTAAAAGAATTCTAACTATTACATAATCTTTATTATCATAAATTGTGCATTTTTCCCACATTACCTGAATTATGTGCCTATTTCTGAAAGTAGCACAATCTTCTATTTTGAGGGAACTGTAAAGGATTTGCATGCACTATTTGTAATAGCCAAGCTAGGGAAACAATCAAAGTACCACAAAAAGATGACTAGATCAAGAAAATGTGCTACATATACTCAGTGGTCAAAAAAGATAAATTCATGCCGTTTGCACTAACATGGAGGGAGTTTAAAGGAATCATTCTAAGTGAAATTAACCAGAAAGAGCAAGATAAACACCAGTTGCTGTTACTGATATGTGGAATATAGACAAATCAAGAAAGGGTCAGATTAAGACAAACTTTATATATAATCAATACTTGAAAGCTGATCAGATCACTGTGCACCAAGAGGGGGAGTGCGAAGTGAGAATAGGTTGGGGAAAAACCACAGTGGACTGTGGTGGAAAAGTATGGGTGCTTTGGTAATGGGTGTACTATCATAGCCAAACCTGAAGGAGGTGATCCCATACTTCCCACGCTAACAAGGATGTAGAGCATTGGTGCTTTCAATGCAATCAATAGCAACAACAACAAAATAATAATAATAGCAAAAGGAAGAATTTGCTTGTGATGTCCCTAAACCTATGTAGAGACACATCTGCACTATTTTTAAAGGCTCATCCATATGCTTCATTAGAAAGAGAAAAACTACTCCATACCAAAGTCAGGGAACACTTGAGGAGATAGGAGAAAGTGAAGGCATGTGCTTTCAACTCACCAAAGGGTCCCAGAAGTCCAAATCTGTGTGTGCTTTCTCTGGCATCCCCATCAGTCTCCTCCCTGACTCTGCCAAAGCTACACAGGGTGTGGAACCCAAAGCTTGCCCACATGATCGCATGGTTACCCTGGCATGAAAGCGGGTATTGCAAACTGGCATGCTACATCAAAAGAACTGGAAAATAAAAACAGATGTAAGTTTTAACATACGCTCTAGGTTGCGGAAGGCAGACATGCAGGAAAAAGAGAAATACTCATTTTCTTTGAAGAAGCAAAGTATACAACTATTGAAAACAGGTAGATTATTCCACCAAAGCTTTTTTAAGTACACCAGATTCTACATATTAGATTCTTTCTTCTTAAATATTTTGATAGAGTTTGGAAAACATCTTTTTCTTTGTCATTCTGAGGATACTCCTTTCCGTTTCCCCAGTCCACCAAGTAAAGACTCATCAGTAATTTTTGCTATTGTCTTTCTATTTGAAGGTTTGGAAGGACCTTGCAGTAACCCTCTCCAGAGAGGTGCATTAGAAACCCCACAACAAAGCATCGCTTATAATAGCTGGCAATCTTCTTCCTCTTTGGCCAGTAACATCGAGCTATTTTCCAGCAATGAGATTTGACCAGGTTCATTCAGTGCTATTTGCTTGTAAAACCTGAGGGACACCAGCGGCACAATCTTTTAGAAAAACTGTATTTAGGATATTGAGGAAGAGAAAACATGAGCTCCTATGATGCAGGGGCAGCTGCAAAGTGAGAAGGGGAGCCTGGCAGAACTGTGGAACCCTGTGCACAGCAGGGTTAGCTAGAAGCAGGATGAAAGAGAACAACATTCCTCCAATTAACTGCCTATCATCTTAGAAGCCTTTGTTAAGGAGCCTGTGGTTTAGGGAGACAATTGAAGCCCAGAACAAAGTGATGAAGCCTTTCACTGTGAGGATCTATGAACGAGCTCATCAAGGAAGGAGTCACCTTTATAGAGCAGACGAGGAGGAAAACAGGACAAGAAAAAGAAATATAAGTTAGGTTCTTTGGCGCCATCTATACTAAGGGGTCCAAGAGTGGGGATGTGTTGGCTTTTCAGTACCCTTCAGAGAAATTTCTGTGTTGTCTCTTGAGTCTCCCAGGAACACCCACCCAATTCTTCAATGCATATGCTTCTTGGAATTCTGCTGGACCCCATTCCTTCTCATGCTATACACTGTTCCTGGGTAACTCCAGATCTTATGGTGTCAGTAGCTACCTGAACTCTGAGGACCCTCCACCTTAGTCCCAAGTCATAACACATTCTTGAGCATGGTACTACACATTTAATTGTCCAAGTCCTTTGAAAGAAATCTAAGCAGAGTCAAAAGAGTTCACTAGTTTTGTCCTGACTTGTCCTCAAATCTGCTTTTTTTTTCCCCTGTCATGTCATTGTGAGCTACATCATCACTCACCCAGACCAGAAACAGAAGGAATGTCCCACAGATCTGTCTTCTCCACTCTGGCTCCATTCTGGCTCCCTCACTTCACAACTCATTCATTTCTCATCTTTTTGGTACCTGGAATCCCTGTTACCAGTCTTAATTGTTTCCTACTCCATTCATCACAGTGTCAATGCAATAATACTCACACAAGATGAAACACACTGTGTGAGGGGGAGTTTGCTCGTATCTCCCACCTTTGCCTGGCATTCCATGACTGAGAACCACAGGCCACTCTTAAGAGTCACAGAGCCACAAGTTTCTGCCTGCCAGTGTTTACTGAGAAGTGCCACCTCAGTCCTTTGTTCCTCACTTGTATCATCACACCAGCATGGACAGAAAACTAGAGCACATTAAGTAATGAGGCTTGGGAAGAGGGGATGAAATGCTACAGCTTTCCTCCTCTTTTCCATCTGGAAAAGAGAGGGTGTTGTCTCTGAAGTCAAGGGATATGAATGCAAGAGAATTTTTCATGTGAATGGAGGTGCCTGCAAAGAGCATCACTGGTACCTCATACCCCAGCTTCAGTTTATGTCAGCTCATCTGAACTTGGGTGATGAAGTCCTCCTGAAATGTGACTGCAGCTGATCCCCAGTGGTCTTCCTGCAGATAGGGGACCTAATGGGACCCTCTGTGGAGACCATACTGCACCCAGTGGCTATTGCAGGTCAATGTCATCAATGACCTTCAGGGCAACTGACCTAAGTAGCAAATCCTTTTCATTCTTGACAAAACTCCCAAGACTTGATGAAAAATTTTATTTTGATAAATGTGAAAAAAAGTCTTTTTCCCCCCTTTGAGTTCCCATCGCAACAACCCTGCAGAAAATGTCATAGTACATTGAACTGATTTTGAGAAAAGAAAGTCTTGGAAATGGAGAATAGAAATATGTATGTATGTTAATTACCTGATACAAATTTGAACTATGACTTGGACAAGGCTTTATGTTTATATGTGGGCAAAAACAGTGAAAAAGCCAAGACGCCAGCTTCAAAAAGTGATTCTTTGGTGGAGAATCCTTAAAACAGAGGATGAAAATCTTAGAGAGAAGATAGCCTATCCCTACCTGCTCCTGAGTCTGACCAACTTGTATCATCCTCCTGTTCTATCCCTTTTATTTCTGGCCTTTCATTTCCCTTTTCTTAAATAAACTTGTCTTTATTTACCCCTCCCCCCAATAAACTTAGAAACTCAAACACTCAAATATTTCCCAACTCCTTGATTCATTATTACTTGGCCTTTAATTTGTGATGTGCTGAATGTTGTCTGGGCAATGAAAAAAATTCAAAACCAAGACACACTATTTGGGTTCAGTTAGAAATGAATTGGCAAATAATTGATTTGCAAAGGCCAATATAATAGATCCTGGGCTCTTACAATTTGGAAAGCAGTAGCTTAATGGTACATGGGGTAGGGAGCTGTGAGATGTGGCAGATGATTCATTTTCTAATAGGAGTGTTTCCAAAAGATGCTAAAAATCTGTTGCTATGTAACATTAAAAAAACGCATTATACAGCAGTCAGAATCTACACCGCTAAAATGAACTACACTAAAATGAACTATAGTTACAGATTTAAATAGCTTTCATTATAAAAATGATTTGGAAAATTGGTAAAAACTAACACCAAACCATTAACTGCAAAAGCAGAATGATACAATCTCCACTAAGATGATTGATTCAAACTAATTTGTTATTTACTTTTATCAATCTTTATGCCACTACTATCACAATGATTTTTTTCTTAAATGGAAATATCCAAGTAGACAATTGTCAATAATTGACCTTAAGCAGAACCTCACACAATTATGGTTATTTTCTCCCCACAAATGAGTAATTCTTGGCATATGTGGAGTTTGTGAAGCCAAGATTGCTTCTGTGAATCAAGTAACTCCCTTTATAGTTTTGTTTTTTATATGCTTTTATGTCCATAAACCATATTTGACCTTGTGATTTCTTTAAAATTAAACATCAAGATTGTGTGTTACCAAGTACACTTGGTCTTAAATATCATTAGCATAATCATGTAAAGTTTAAGTGTTTCAATTATGAAATGCACATCGGTATTTGGTGCTAGCTCTTCACAAAAGGGAGTCAGTTCTTCAGCAATGAACAGCAGAATGGCTTGTTTATAAGTTCATTGCTAACAGTTTTATAAGGTTAATGATGCTACCTTTCTTTTGGATCAGGGTGATTTTTCCCCCTTACTGTCAGTCCTTCTAGGATGTTTTTACCATGTATGGAAAAACTTGCTAGTAGTAAAAATCAGGAATTTTAATCAAATGGGGAAAGATTCCTTTTGAAGCATTATTTCAAGTGGCCAAATATGAATTTAGCAAATTATTGAGTATTCTAAAATAGATGACTAAGCCTATTCTAAATTCTATATGTTGAGCTTTAAATTTGCCCCATGGTTCTGATTATCACTTAATCATGCCAATAAAATTTGAACTGAAAGCTAAGTCCTCTTTAAAAGTTGAAGGCTGAAGTGTAGAAATCTGGCACCAAATATCTCCAGCACTCCACCTCATAATCCTCATGATTTGTGATTGACAAATTGCCCATCGGCAAGAAGAACTCGTTAGCTGGGCAGGAAAATGAAACTGGACCAAGTGCATTTAGGCAGACTTTCTGCCTAATTCCTTCCATTTGGAGGGGGCTGAGTAGGTAATGGGATGAGGCAAAGCCACAGAGAGTAATGGCAGTGGATTTCTTGATGGGCTTGGAGTTGGGAAAACATGGAACTGGGTCATGACAAGTTGCAAACTTGTAGCAGCAAGTTAGATTCCTGAAAAATTCTAAGTCTTAGGTATAATCTGAATAATGAACAAGATGGAATACACAATGTGTTTGGGGAGACCAAGTTTCTGTTCCTAACATTTCCTTTTCAGATCCACCACAAATTCTCTGTGCTAATATATTACCTCCCCCTGCCATTCTCAATCACTCTTCTTGCTATTCTCTCTCTCTCTCTCTCTCTCTCTCTCTCTCTCTCTCTCTCTCTCTCTCTCTCTCTCTCTCTCTCTCTCTCCCTCTCACACACACATCAGAATTTTCAATAAATCTAATCTGTACCATCATGGCTATTTGTTTCTTCACTATTTTCTGTAATCAGCTTTCTTAAAAAAAAAAAAAAAACAGTTAACCTATTTTAAAATTGAGACACAGCCTGGTTTATATGAGCCCATCATCTTCACTCCTGTTAAGGAAAGCAAACCCTGAGGACAATTACATTGACATCAAGAAGCAAGTACTATGTTAAAACATGGTTGATCTTTAGGAACTCTCTGCATGGGATTGGGGGGGGGAGTGCTGATCTGGCTGTTTCTGAGGCAAAACTGACCAAGCTGGGTCAAATGGTTGGAGAGAATCTCTGGTACAACTAGATATGCTATGCTCCAAAACTCTCCATAGAGACAGAGCCATCAAGAAAAAGGAATAAAAACCTGTGAACAGAGACCTAGACAGACATTCTGAGGATGAATGGGAGCCTATTGTCTGTCTCACCTAATGGCAACCAGCAAGGTCACCTTCTGGTATATCATCAGAAATACCTATCTCAGGAAGCACACTCCCTTTTTGGCAGGGCTTCTTTTTAGCATTTCAAACCCTGGCACCCACAGCCTTAGAACAAAGATATTTCATTTTTCCCAAGGGTTGGCAAAAAATGTTAGGGAAGAATTCATCTTGAGTTTTGCACGTATCAGAGGTTGGGAAATGGGTGGGGTACAAGATTGTGCATATTCTACTTTTACTTCTGATTTCTTGGAAGACAACTTGAAATCCGTGATTCTAATATCTGGGTGTGGCTGCTCCAGTGAATGGGCTGTCCCTGAGCTGGTGTCTGGGTAACCTTCTGTTTAGTTAGGCACAAACCAAAGCACATGGCACAAACAGCACCACTGGGGATGAGTGTGCAGGGTCATGAGAGATGGAACTCCACTTAGGAGGGCTGCAGAGATTGGGCTGGGGGTTCAGAGGAGGTGATCCCTTTGAGGAATGGCAATGTGTCGGAGACCAGGTGAGGCAAATCGCGTTGAATACTTAACAAATCAAATGAATCTTTCAAATTCTCTCTTGAAGGGAGAAGTTTATTTTGGAGTTGCTGAGTAAGATTAAAGAAAGAGAATAAAAACCTTCTGATGGAAAGGTGACAACTATGTATCATCACTTGTACAGGCCTGGTATTCCTAGTCTCATTAGAATATACTAGTGTGCTGGTTGTCTTTCAGAAACATTTAAGTAGCCTTAAACTACTCAATAACTGAAGTTTGTTACCTCCTGCTTCATGTCCAAATGTGGTTGGAAATAGTCACTGCTCAACATAGTCATAGACCCAAGATGTATGGGGGAGCCCATACATGCTTCTGTATTCACTAAGGCAGGAGCAGAAGACAGGAGTTCTCAAAGCTTCTCTCTGGAAAGAGCGCACTTCTCTTCCACTAACATTTTCTCAGTCAAAGGGTTGTACAGCCATGCCTAGCTTCAAGGCCCTCCCTGATATGAGACACCTGACTCCTGCACAAATGGCTCTTGCTCACACCCTTTCACTGTTTCACTCCCAGAGAGAAGAAAAAGCAAGTGAATGTGATGTGGCAAAAAAAGAGTAACAAGTCTGTTCTCCAATAACTGGAGGCATTTTGAACTTTGTTGATAATCTGTATCATCAAACAAAATTACAAATAACACAGATGCCATATCATCCTTGAAACAAGAGCCAAAGTTATATATAACCCTAAAGTCATTTTAACCAGCAACATGGATGGATCTCAAAAGATTTATGCTATGTGAAAGATGCCAGACATGAAAGTGTACATACTGCCAGTTACAATAAATTTTAGGAAAGGCAAAACTAATGTCAGAAAGCAGATCTATGAGGGTAAGGACTAATGAGTGTGGAAAATATTGACTCAAAGGGATATCAGAACAAGTTTTAAGAGCATGGATAGATTCTAAATTAGGATTGTGGTGGTAGTCAAATCTCTGTATGTCTTTGTGAAACTCATCAAAGTGTACTCTTAAAATGGGTGAAATGTATGTCATTAAAAGTTGCTTTAGTCACATTATTGTACATATTTTAGCAATATTGCTTTAAACTTTCATTTGCATTTGAAATATATGTTCTTGAAAGCTTAGATTCAGTGTGTTAAAAAAAGAAAAATTAAAAGAAATATGTTCTTTTTATTTTTATTCACTGATCATGACTATGGAGTCAGTTCTTTCAAACTGCATGTAAGAAATTTCTAGAAAATGGATTGATGGCCCTGTTCTACCACCTGAAACAAAAGGATCACAGGGATTGTTGGTGTGTTTTTGTCCTGAGCTGTCCTTCCTGAGATAGTGCAACCACAATCCTGAATACACTTCACAGACACAGATGAGTACTTTAGTGACAGAAAGCTGTAGGTTGGATCTAAAAGAAGTCTGTGACCCATGAGGTAAGATTTGTCATAAGGATTCTTCCTATGTACACAGCTTCTTCTCCCTCTAAGAACATGGCTTCAACTAAGTTCCAAAAGGGAGACCAAGCAGGAAGGAGTTAGAAGGAAGGGAGAGAAGGCAATGGGCTTTTTTGCCAGATGGCAGTTAATAACTCAAGCAGTATGCCATAGAATGAAGGAAGGTGAGAGAGAACAGAGGAGGCCCAGAGAGGAAGCAGAGAAGCACAGGTTGAAAATTAAATGGGCCTCAATAGATGAGCTGCTATGCCCTGTGCACTCCAGTCACTGTCTGTCCTCTATAGCATTCATTTTGTTAGATCATAAGAAAGTGTAGTGGCTGAACGATTTCTGTGCTTTTTGATCTTCCTTCATCTATCTGGCTGGCTGGTAGGCTGTCTGTCTGACTGACTGGCTGTCTATCTATTCATGCATCCCCTCATATCATGACTATTTAGGTCCCTCTAGAGACATATCACTATATTTAAGCTATTTTATATGCATCTCCCTTTCAACTACTGAAGAAGACATTATAAGACTGTATAATTTGACCATTAGAAACTTTCATAGTGTGTGTCAAGTTTGCATATGATGGAATGCATAGATATTAACTATACAGAAATATTAGTTCTGGAAAAAAAAAGGCATGTGCTCATTTATTCCAGTTCTCTATCAAGATACAGACCATTTGATCACTCTAGAAAATCTTTACATCCCCTTCCTGTAGAACCCCAGTTCTCCATGCCTGCAGCAGTAACAACCACAACCTGGTCTCTATTATGATTGATTCATTGGCTTTCTCTGGAACTTCCCATAAAATGGAATCATAGGTTGTGAACTCATTTGCAGCTAGTGTAAATGCTTTTTGAAATTCCTCTAAGTTGTTGCCTATATTAGTAATTTATCCCTTACCCTTTTTAGAGTTGAAAAGTTATTTCACTGACTTCATTTTTCTGTATGTTATATACTAAAGAAATAATCATCAATTTTTAAAAAAATAAGTGCTACTGGTTGTAGACATGATGTTGTCGATGAAGAATCATGATTGGTTAGTGCCAGAATAAGAATGAGACATGATGACAGGAAAATCTGGCATTTGACTTTTTTTTTTTCTCACTTCTGTTGAGGAAAGATAGATCTGACTTGGCTGGTTCGTTTTTCCAGTCTGATATTTTCTTGCAGATATCTATAAATTAAAACGTGGTTCTAGCAAGGTCATAAAATGCCATAGGTATGTTTTCAAAATGAAGAGCACCCACATTTGCAAACTTCCCCAGCACTGTGGTCTCCAATATTCAAGCCTATACGTACACTGGGAATAGGATATTAGATCTTGTTGACCTATATAAAATGTAAGAAAGATCTGAACGTCATCATTCTTTTTGATGTAGATTGATCAGAAGCCAGGTGAGGGAGGAAGTAAACATCCACAACCAGGTCCAGGTGTCCTTAGACTTTTGGTACTTTCAACTTTATCACAGCATGTGACATTTACTTGTGCCTTCCTGAAAAGATTTATGGATTATAGGCAGTTGTTTTAATTAAATCAACCATTACAAAATGTTGGTTGGAAATTAACCCTGCAGTGAGCCTATGGCAAAAGCCACTAAGGCAGAACTTGCTCTTCCTAGGATAAGCTCATTTTTAGCTCCAGTATGATGGATGCCATCATCAAACCTAGAACAGGTCAGGAAATACTGTTTTCAAGAAAGCTATTTAAAATAGATTTTTTTATTATTTTCTTATTTTAATACAACATTGATCATATTTGTATAGTTGTTGAGCCCTTTAGGTATGACCCTCCCTCCCCCTTCTTTCCATCCCCTTCTGGTAACTCCCACTCCTCTCTCACTACAAGTCATTGGTCTCTTCCTTTCCTTTTCTAGAGCAATGTCTTTTTCCTGGTTGTGACTGTGCTTCTGAGATATGGCACATCATGCTGTTTAAATTTCCAGAAGTAACTATGAGGCTTACTTTCATTACTGTTAGGATGAGTCTTGAGCACAGTCAATGTTGAGCCTGCGATTTGCTAAAATCTTGAGTTAAGTTAGGTAAATCCTTGTGCTCAGCAAGACATCGAGAAGCATTCCTAGGGTGTCCTTAATTCAGCCTTTAAAATGTTCTACCTCTAGAACATTTTTGTTCTATTTCTACATATGTTTTTAATTATTTACTATTCCACATGTTATATAATTTATGAATAAATAAAAGCTTATTTATTGGAGCCTGTCAAATGTTTTATTGCAAGGGTGAACAGTCTAGTGCAATGCAATATTAAGACATTTGGGAATTTATTCTCCTCAATCAAAATAGTACTTTTTATCTCTGAATTTTTATCTTTGAGCAGTGAGTTCAGGGAAACATTTCAACCATTGGATCAAGTTCATGTCCTAATAGCATGTGCTATCTCAAGAAGTTGCTTTGTCTCCTAGTTTGCTTCTGGGACTTGGGTAAATGTAGTGCAAAGTATCCATCAAAATGAACACATTAGAAGGCACTTCTAAGGCTTTCTATTTAGAAGTGCCTTCTATTTTAATGAAAAACTAATTTTTAGCATATTTTCCAGAAATGTGCATATTCCCTCACTATCTCAATGTATTGAATACTTAATAAAAGCCTCTCCCATGTTCATCACTATGAAGTTTCACTTAAACATTTTGCTATTTTGAATCTTGACTTTATTTCATCACCATGAACTTTTCTTTTGCTTTATTAAAAGATTTAATGACTGGAAAGAGGAAAAATTGGAAAATGGAGAATGAGGAAAAAGAGTCTTATAGACATCAAAAGTGAAACTGGCATTATTTTTAGAAAATAATAGTATATGCCAAGATAACAATCCTCTTTGCAGTGTTTTTCTTCCAAACCCTTAAAGCACTTTTAGACAACTTAAGATCACATGGTGAGTCAGCATCAAAACTAAGAACATAGGTGGCCTTCCGGTTGGTTTTTATTTATAACTGTCTTGGAGATTTACACTGAGGTCAGGATTTAATTGCTCATCTAAGAAATGAAAGGAGAAGTTATAATGTGGGAAAAAATTTAAAAATTGAAATATATTTATCAGAAAGATCAAAAACAAACATGGTTATTTTCCAGCTACCTCTATTTCTTTCTGTCGCTTGCCACCTCAACAAAATTTAATTAGTTTTCATCAGGTGGTCTTGTGTGTACTCAGAGTGTTCCTACTAGTTTCACTTTTCCACTTTTTCCATTATTGTTGATTCTATCACTTGGTGGAGTTGTGTTTATTCAAGAGACAAAGTATTTGCTGAGAAATATATTTTGTGCTGTTTGAATTATAGACTAAACATTCCCACTGCATATGTTTAAGACTGTCTCGTAAATATTCTCCAGACGTACTTATTCTAAAAGGTACATATGAGACTATCCTCAAAAGTCCTTTCCAATGTTGGGTCATTGATTGGTTTCCATAGTACAGAGGCTTTCCAGTTTAAGCTTCTGGACTCACCACTTTTAGAAACCAATGCCTGCTGAATTTAATTGCTTATGTTGACAATTTTCTCTGTGGATCTAGTCTAATTGTTTCCATGTGTTGTATGTTTAGTCTCCCCAACTGATTTGTAATCTCTCAAGGACAGAAGCTGCACTTGCCCTTCCTTTGTTGTTCTTTACTAAGTAGAAATACTTCTTAACTGTTGTGATTACCAGCCAGAACCCCACCAAGTCACAGAGGGCACACTGAGCCTCCCTGCATTGTATGTTTATTTATTTATTTTTTTTATATCTGTAACCATTAAAAGTTAAAAATTTTATTTTATTTTTTAACCAATATCTGCTTTATTATTATTATTATTATTATTATTATTTTACATCATTTCAGTCCCTGGGGGGTCACCCACCACCTCCCCTTCCCACCCGCTCCAGCTGGTCCCCACTCTCCCCTTGTGCAGTTTCATTTGGTTGAACATATATTAGTGAAACCATTTGTTTTCTGTCCCTTTCTATCTGGCTTGTTTCTGCTAGAATGATTTCTTCTAGGTACATCCAGGTGTCTATAAATTCATCAAATTTGTCATTTTTGATTGATGAGTAATACTCCATTGTGTATATGTACCACATCTTTTTCATCCACTCATCTGTTCTGGGGCATTTGGGTTGTTTCCATGTTCTTGCAATTATAAATAGTGCTGTTTAGATGGCAGTTAAATTCTATTCTCTTGATTCATTCCTTCATTCAATCTAATTAAAACTTAATAAAATTAACTCAATTAATAGTTTGATCTCCTACTCCATGCCAGAAACTGTTTTAAACACCCACTCAACAGCTACCAGAAAGGAAAAAATAATCCAGACTCACCTGACTACATTTTAAAGCAGGAAGAACAAATACTAAAAGAAATAAGTAACTAATGCAGTGAGTAAGTTGACTAGTGCTAAGTACCGATGGAAATAAAACATCTACAGTGGAGCACTTAAATAAAGAAAATGAGTGAGCAAACCATGGGATAGTCTAAAAGGGAGGGCAAATACAAAGATCTAAGGGAAAAGCTGCAGGATTAGTTTAAGAAGCACAAAGTGACCAGTAGGACTGGAGTGAGCAGCTGGGGAAACAGGAGGAGAGGAGCCCAGAAATGTAATAGGCTTAATGATGCAACATTTTGTAGCACCCTGAGAGGGATTCTGTTTGACTCTGAGGAGATAGAAAGTTGGATTGGACTGGATTTATCCTAATACCCTCATTTTACTTTGGTAAAGGTCCTATCTCCAAAGTAGGTCATGCTCCGAAGAACTAGAGGTTTGGATTTTAACATCTACATTTGGGGAAGAGGGCATGGTGAGACATAGTCTAATCCATAACTAGAGATAATCCATAATCAATTCTTCAGACTTCAGAGTTAAGAATGCAAACAAGGACAGCATACAGGTAGTGCATGCAACAATCAGGGAGAAATGGTGGAAGTGATGAAAGCACTTAGATTTTGAATTTGCTTTGAAGATGAGTCAGTAGGTTTTTCTGTGAATCAGAAATAGAGTGCTAAAGTCAGAATTCAAGAGTAAGTCCTAGTCACTTTTTGTAAGATTAGGGATAACATCTACAGGAGTAAGATTGGGAAGAAATAAAGGGAAAGGAAGGGGAGTATGGGTCACCCGAAGGTTGACATCCTAGTGCATCTTTGAGAAGAGATGTCAAAGTGCAGCTAGGTGAATATGTTTGAGACTCAGATTTAAGAATATTCAAAATAGCTATGATTTAAAGAGGCCCTGCTTTTTATCATATCTTTAAAAAATGACACCAAATCCTGGTGTTTAAAGCACTATGACTATATAATAATCTAGTGCAGATCCAATGCTATGAAAAGCAAATCAGTCTCTTTATTGGTCACAAGACAAGAAAAAAGCTGCTGTTCTGATGAAAAGACACTACGTGTAGCAGGAGGACTACCAGTTTCTTTATCTATAAGCCATGGGTGATACCTGACTTAGCTTGGTGCTTGTTGTATGGGAATAAGTAGGTTTTCAGTTTTATCTTCCACATGTGCTCATTTCCTTTATTAGTAAACTAGTTAAAGGATGAGAAAAGTCACATGACTGAAACTTACTGATATAATGGTTGTTTGAATAATTGATCAGATATCAGGAACCTTTACTTCACATTGCAGCTCTTCTAGTTTTCATAAACTTTTGTCCTAAAAATGTCCACAATATTGTATGAAATAACTGAAAAACTGGGCCAGGCATGGTGGTGCATGCCTGTAAGCGGCAGCCTACGAAGCCACTGCTGGGCCCAAGGATCATGGTTTGAGTCCCACCAGGGGCACATAGAGAGACCTAGTTCCAAAAAAATATAGCTGGGTGTGGAGGTGTGTGACTGTAGTGCCAGCTACCTAGGAAGCTGAGGCTGGGGATTGCTTGAGTCTGTGGTACTCCGGGCAACGTGAGCCTGCGGTTCCATGGGAAAAAATAGTGAGACCTAGTCTCAAAAAAAAAAAAAAAAAAAGGGAAGGGAAGGGAAGGGAAGGGAATAATGGAAAAACTATTGGAAGACAATTTTCCATGAATCTCTTGAGTTTCTGTGTGTCTTGTAAATAGAGACATTATAGTCCAGTCTTTGTTCTGGACTATCTTTTCAAGGATCTTCTGTGTCAAATACAGGTACTGTAACTTCCCAAATAAAAGTATAGATTTGTTTAGGGCATTGGGAGATGGAGAGAATGTTTCCTTCCAGCTTGAAGGACAGGTGTGCATATTGCACCCTGTAAAGTATCTGGGTTCCCTATCTGTAGTACAGACCTCTAGGTGCCTATGTCCCCTTCCCTCTTTTCATTTCCATGTGGGCTTGGGACCTAGCAAGCACAAAGATTTGAGGCTACTGTCACTATAGCTGTTGCTGAGAAGAATAATATACCCTGTCTCTGACACAGGAATCCTTTGTCTTCTGCCAATAGATGAGACTGTGGAAGCCTAACTTCTTAGACTGAATTGGAGAGTAAAATCTGAGATGCTTTGCTGTTTTTTTAAGTTACATGGATGTACTACATTCATTACATTATGATATGCGTGTGTATCTACATGTGTGCATGTGTGTGTGTGAGAGAGATCTCCCCTGTAAAGTAGTTGTTTTAGGGTTTTGGATAAACCCATAAATTAGTAAAGCTAGTTAATTAGTAAAAGAGTTATCTTTACCACTGTTTCATTTTAAATCTAGCAATTATCCACTAGACTGTAGGTTTTCAACAGAAAAGAACTACACCTTCTTTTCTGACATTTGCAAAGTTGAAAAATAGCATGTTTCTATATACTACCTTCTAATTGAAAAGTCATTGTTAATAATTTTATTTGATAATTATTTGGCCTCTACATTAGATATTAATATTTCAAGTTCAATAAAACTACACTGTACTGCAATTTTATCAAAACTATGTTTTTTCCATAAAGACTAATCATTAAGATGTACTATCTTTCCAAATGTATTTTGATTACATCCAGTTCATGAGATAAAGCAAAGTTGGCAACTGAAGATAGCTTACATCACTCTTAGGTTTCCCAGCCTACAAAATGAAGGAAATTGGAAAAAAATGAAGTTTGAAATTATTTTCAACTTAAAAATTTGGCTTCTTTGGTGCTCAACTTCTAATTTTTTAATGATGCTCAAAAGCATTGATATTCACTTGAAAGTAATTTTATTTTAAGTCACATTTCCTGGGATGCACTTTTCCTCTTTAGGAAGGCTTACTTGTTTTTGCTGGGGATGGTAAAAGAGAAACACAGAATTACCCATTCTGAGAGTATGTCAATACCAAAACTGATGCAAATAGTTGTTTATAAACCAAAGGCTGGCATTCTTTCCCTCAATTCATCCCAGACGTTTCATCTGAAGCTGGGGTTCTAACTGCTCCATGAATCTGGGGCAGAGGTGGAGGTCACAGTAATAGCTAAAGATTGAGAACTGAGTCTTCTCACCCCAACATCCTTGGGAGAGAGCACTGAAGGATGAGTTTAAATATTCTAAATAACTATTAAATATGCTATTATGAATGAAAAATTCAGTTTTGTGCTGGGAAGCATAGAGTTCAGAGTTAGGCAGCTCTCACATGTAGCTGGGGAATTAAACCTGTGTTCCAGCTGTGTGAGAATGAAAAGTGTCCTATCTGTCATGGCCCCAGTGCTGTGACTGCCTCCTTGCTAGTGCTACTTCATTCATTATTCATGTTCCAGGCAGACCTGTAGTGAAGAGAAACACAGCCACCCTCTCATGGGTTGTGGGGGTGGGGTGGACACAGGGTCAAAAGAAGAACAGCTAAGAATTGTAGCTCATCTGGTAGAGATGATTCTGAGCTAAGATGGTAATGTCTTCACATCTGTAGTCCTTGCTTTTTTTAAAAAATGTGTACTTGGAAGACAATACTTCTCATAAAGATTTATCACTCCACAGAGGCTTTGGACCAGAAAATAATGAAGCACAGGATGTGGATTCTGGTCTCAGGCTTCCTAGAGGCATTCAAAATTCTTCCCTACACAGTGATCTTAAATACAGGATCATCACACCAATGCCATCAGAATTTAATGTTTCTTCTCTGAGAAAAGTCCATTGTCTCTTTTCTAGCTGAACTCTAATGTGAATGTGCTGCCACCCACCTGCTTGGAAATCTATCAGGGTGAACTCTGGACAAAAATTACCAATATGCCTGCTAAGGAGGAAGGAGGTATCTGGTATAGAAGGGATGACCAGCTAATCCAGTCTGGAACTTGTTAATCTCTGACATGAAGAAGTTAGGCTTCACAGCCTTTCCAGTTAAAAGTAATCTATATCCATCCATTCCTTGTATCATGTGGCAAACAGGACTGCATGCCTGCATGTGTATACATGTGGATGTGTAAGCATGTAGTACGGATAACTGCAGGAAGGACAGAGAAAACAAAAACTGAAAGGGAAAACACCACCAAACTTGATGTTTAAAGAAGTCTGGAGCTCATGTCTTTCTAAGCAGTATACACAAATTTCAAACTCAGAAATTTGTTTGGCAGCTTGTATTTTTCAAATGAGCAAAGTACATGCTTTCAGAATGATGGAAGATTTCAGCATTAGTTCTAAAAAGTCCTTTTTATGCATCAAAAATATCAGGCTCACCCAGACCTAGTTGAACCCCACCATGTGATCTGGGGAAGCAATTTCATAAGGCACTGAGTCACTACTCCCTAGTGAAACTATGGTTTGTGAATGTGTGTGGTGTGTGTGTGTGTGTGTGTGTGTGTAGTATGTGCAAACTGATATGACATAAGCCATGGTTTTACTAGATTTTTCTGCCTGATCTCACTGCAGATTATCTGTCCAAATGTCACAACCACCCTCTGAAATCCATTGAACACACACACAGCCAATCAATCTCTCAGGGCAAGAAAGAAATACTTCAGCTCGCAAAGCCCCAAACAGAAGTCAGCAATTTAAGTTTTAAATTGACTTAGGTAAATTACTGGCAACTCTTTGCCTTCATTTTCATAGCTATAAAAAAGTTTTGCTTGCTCTGCAAATGTAACATATTGAGAGATTAAATTCAACGTCTGTGAATCAAACTGAGCTCTTTCCTAGAATGACAACTGTTGATGTCTAGTCTGAACTTCTCTCCCCTGAGCACCACCTCTCCTGCCCGCTGAATGGGCCCAGCAGGCAGATGACTTCCATGATGTTGAGCTCATGGGCAGACTTAGCTGAATGAAGAGTGGGCCAGGAGAGGTCATCTTCCACAAAGCTAAACTTATTAGAGTGTCTCTCCGAAATTTGGAAGGATTAAGAGTCTAGACTTTTTGATCAGAGCCCTGAGACTAGGAAAAGATGTAGAAAAAAGATGTCAGAAAATCAGGAAAAGGGAATATGCAAAGAAAGTGGAAAATGATGAAGATATGGAGAGATGAGCAATTCTGGTCCCAGGAGAACAATGCTGAGTTGTGCTGTCTTGGTTTCTGACTTCATTCCAGGTCCTCATTCCAGGCTTCAAGCACCCTGGCTCTTCTTCCTTACTTGGTTTCCAAGTGATAACCTCATATCCTTCCAATAAATGTCACTTTTTAGCATATGCTAGTTGGAGTGAGAGTCTGTTACTTGGAACTAAATGATCCCTACGCCTGAAATCATATTATCTGTATTCCATGTCCAAATAAACTAGTAATGTCATTGGCACATAAAGATTCTCAACAAGACTTTTTTGTAAGGAAAAGTGATTGCTGAAAAACTCCTTTGGAAAAACAAAAATAAAAAAGCTCATTCCCTGCTTGTTCTTGGCTTCTTTATCTATTAGGGTTGAAGCCATTTGCTCAACCAAAAATGCAACTGAATAGAACTCAAAGGAATTCACAATACCAGCTTTAGTAGAGTTCTTATCTGTACTAGCGAATTGAAAGATGACCATCCTCAAGTCATGCCACTGCTAAGAAGGGTTCTGAGTTCTTGGAAACATTAATGAATTTGTCTACATACAGGAAACTCTGTCTTTATTCACCAGTTGTGGTTACTCCATTTCAGTGAGTGAAACAAGGGTGTCAGTCACAGTATAGAGCCAATGCCACATATACTCTCAGAGGAATGAAATGGACCAGAAGAATTGAGACCTGAGACCCAAGGCAGCCCAGCACCTCTGTCCAGCCTTCACTGGAGGTGTGAGAAGTCAGGCTGTTTCTGTTCACAGGGAATTTAGGTGAATCATGACCATTTCTGTTGGGTTGAGGTTGAAAGTGAAACTCTATTCAACCATCAAGATTTGCTCATCTGGAGGTTGGTTATGATGGGAAGCAAAGCTCAGCACTTACTCACCAGCCCTCCCAGACCTGTAGGTGGGAGAGCTCCTCTCTTGTATCTGGCTTATCACATTGTCAGAATCTCTCTTTCTCTCTCCCTCTCTCCCTCTCTCTCTCTCTCTCTCTCTCTCTCTCTCCCCTTCTCTCTCTCTGTCTCTCTCTCTCATGAGTGCACGATTTTAAAAAGATCATACTAAACAAAAAGCTAAAATATTGGGACTTATACCAGTTTCATGTCCTTTGAGCAAATAACTGGCATCTCTGAACTTCAATTTCCTTATCTTTACAATAAAGATGTTAGATTACATGGCCTCCAACTTTCCATAAGATCTAAAATGAATGGTTCTTTCCATTAAAGTAGAAACTCTTTGAAGCAAGGATGATATACTGAACTACCATGGCCTCTCCTCAACTCTACTTTCCTAATTTCCTACATCTGGTAGGAAGGCACCTTCCTCTAAAATACATGCACTAGGTGTCACAAATTCCTGCCACAAGTCAGCCCCAAAATAAAGGTTCTATCACAATGGTAGATTCCATCCTGTAACTGGATGGAACCTCAAGAAAGATGAGGGTCTCAAATCAATATTGGTAAGTTCTGTTCTGTAAATGCTGACAATGACTCAAATTTTCCCACAGAAGAAGTGGAGATATGAGGAAAATAAAAGTAAATTTTTCCTCATCAAGTGGAGTTTCTGGGTTAGTGGAGGGATTCATCATGACATTTTGTCTCAAGGTTCTCATCTGCAGTGCTCCAACCCATGGGGAGGATACCATATTTCCTGGCCCTTCTGGTCTGTTCTGCTCTCCCATCCCATTGTTGGGAAGATCTTTTTCTCATGTTCCTGTGAGAAAAATACACAGAGCTGTGGCTCCTCTAGAAATGTCAGCATGACTCCCATGTAAAACAGTAGCAGGAGACATTTATTTTGCTTTCAGACATTCTGATTCGGCCAGCTGGTATGCAGGGTGTACATCTCTGTAGTGTGGGCTGCCCCTTGAGAGCCTTCCCAGCCACTTGAGTTACTGTCAACAGCACCTCACAAATTATCACAAATAAGACTTCTCATTGGATGCAGAAACTTTGGATCAAAAATGCATCCATCTTGGGGGGATCCATGAAAATTTTAGTGATTGAAAAAAAAAAGGCTTCTCTTTTGGAAGCTAGTGTGTCTTCTCTCAATTAAGAATGTGTCAATGGCCAAATGGAACATCAGTTCCAGTAACATCTGCAGGCTACTGGTAGCTTCTATTTATTGATAAGTGTTGTTTTGAACTAAAGTAACTTTGTATAAATATGAACACTTTCCAATTCTCTTCTATTTTCTTAGAGGAAAGAATAATTGACTCCAACAATAATTGAAGCAACAGAAGGATGAATGTTAATTGATTTTTAAAAATTATCTATAATCTTACATATAGAAAGTTTATGTAATGGCATACCATCATAAAGAGTTTCAAAATGTACCTATGGATTATTTCTTTTGTAAGTTTCACTACAGCAATTTGTTTGTAAAAATAACATTTTTGTGGCAACCCCTGATAGCTCTATTCCTCACAGAGAAAAGACTCATTTATCTCCTATTTTTATTTTCCTCTTGTATCCATACCTTTTACAGTTATTACTCTATATTGCTATCATTAGTTTATCAGTGCATCTCCTTCACTAATCCATGAATCTCTTGAATTGTTTCCTTAATGCTTGAATTACTAGTACTTAATGATTGGTATGTACCAGATATGTAGTAAAGAATTGTTATCTAAATAAGTAAATTTGCCAATAAAAATCCATGCAATATAATACAAAAAGTATGAAAAAATGAAGTTGAATGGGTAAAAACCAAAACCCAAAAAACAAAACCTTTAATTTCTAGAGTTTTCCTTTTTTTTCTGATGTCAGTTTTTTTTTTCTCTAATAAGCAATTGGTAGGTGAAAGGCATTAAATCCTTATTTATAGCAATGTTTTATAGAAAAGAAACACCAAAAGCAAAAATGCATTTTTGGTGAACATGAATTGTCTCTCCAGTAGTTATAAATCGATATCCAATAGGAAGTTTCAGGAGGTTTTTCTGAAAGAGAACTATGTCAACATAATGTGACAGTCTACTTGAGGTAAGTTCACATATTTTAGAACCTGTTGCCTACTCTACTTTTGAAAGTCTAAAATAGTGGAGAAAAAAGAAAGAAAAGAAGGGAGAAAAGAAAGAAGAAAAGATAGAGAGAAAGAAAGAAAAGAGAGAGAGAGAGAGAGAGAGAGAGAGAGAGAGAGAAAGATGGACCATGATTTTTTTTCCTCCTCAAAATGGAGCATTCCATTTTGATGCAGTTCATTGCTTTTCCCCATCTTGTTCTTACTGCTTTTTTATGGGTGCCCACTTCTTTTCTGTTGTTATTTCCATGCCTGTGCTTCTCCAGTAAACTGAGGTTGGTTTTGATGGAGCATGATCAGAGCCAGAAGAAACCTAGTTTTCACTTTAAATTTAAAAATGCTATTTTTGGACCACATCGAAAATTGTTATGTCTCAAAATTTCCCTTAGAGAAAAAAATTTTACCTGTCATCTGAGGAACTCTATATTGTGAACAGTCTACACAGTGGACCCCAGTGTTTCTTCTCAGCATACACAATGATCCCCACAAGGTCATATAATTAAGATACCCCGTAGCTGCCCTCTATTTCAAGGACGTTGGTCTGGCGACCTACACAATTGGATGAAATATGGACACCCTGCCTCTAGGGGAAAGCCTCAAAAAACATTGTTCTCTACTTAATTGGAGGAAAGCAAACTTCAAGCAAAAGATACTGTGTCGGACCTTAACTTGAACTTCAGTTATCAATATTACCTTTCCTCAGAGAAAAATATGATAAACTGGGGAGGAAGAGAATGGATGATTCCTCCCTCCCTGTCTGATTCGAGGACACCCACTTATATATACCTGTTCCCAGAA
>PVHY01016096.1:0-34543 GCA_004024945.1 Uropsilus gracilis | reverse complement strand
TTGTTAGAAATAAATTAGTCTGCACTGCACTGATAGTCTTACATTGGTTTGGTATTTTGGCTGAGAAGGCTGGGGATGGTGGTAAGAACCCACGAGTGGAAAGTTTAAACTGTGTTTTAAAGTTTTTCTTTTCTGCAGTTTTTGGAGCTGAAAGCAGAGAGCAGCTGACTGGCTTTTGCATATCAATGGTAAAGGTGATCAGTGAAAATGCTAATGAAGAGTGTGTAGCCTGCTTTGTAGAGAGAAGCAGGCAGATAGCTGTATCCAGTTAAGGTTAAAGGTAATTGCAAAGGAACTGCTTGTAGCCTGCTTCTGAGAGAGAAGCAAGCAGATAGCTGTATCCAGTTAAGTAAGGCCAGAAAGTCTTCTATATACCCTGTTTCATTACTTTTATGCTAAATGAAGTTTTCATAGATATTAAAATAAACAATAGTATAGAACCTCAAAAACCATGTTGTTTTAGTGACATTTATAAATAAATTTTAGGATATTTATATATATAACTGATACCGTTTCAAATTGCATATCCTTTTCAACATTAAAATTGTAAAACCACACATTTGGAGTGGTTTAAATATATGTATGAGTGGTTCATAAACTTTCAGCATTATTTTTAAAGATAAGGAAATGGAAAGTGAAATTTCATATACATTAAGCCCTGGATAAACTGCTCCTTTGCCCAAGGATCTTTAGGGAGCCCTGTCAAGCTGTTTGTTGTAGAAACTTTCAGAGGAAAAGGCACACTTTGAAGATGACTAGCAGAACTGACCTGCACTATTTGAAAGCAAATCTCAATCCCTCTTGTTTGCTAGACAGTTTTGGTGTTCTAGCTACGTGCCAGATTGTGTTTGAATTCTAGAGGTTCAGGTCCATACAGTTTTCTCCAAACCCTCTGCAGTGACTTGAGACTAATAACAGAGGAGACTCACAGTGTTCCCTATTATCTGTACAGTTTGAACCCATGGCCCTAATATAGGCAATATATTTGTTCATAAAATTTAGGCATTGCATTAGCTGTGTCTGAAAAATACAGAGGTAAAAGAAGCCTAAACGGGAAGGGTACTTTTACTTTGTTGCAAACTACAGGTGTGGACCCTGCAGGAGAGAATGTATCACCTGGAGGAGCGTGTGCAGAGGAAAATTGGAGAATTTTTTTTTCTATATATATATAGAAAGGAGCACAGACTTTAGTCACTAACTTTTGGGAAGGAGAGGAGGCAAGTTCACTGGGTTCAGAGGTGTTTTTGCGCCTTAAGAAGGACCCAGAGGCCGGGCACGGTGGCTCGTGCTTGTAAGCTTCAGCCTATGAAGCAGCCGGGGCTAGGGATCGCGGTTCGAGTCCTGCCTGGGGCCCGTAGTGAGACCTAGTTCCAAAAAAATAGCTGGGCGTGGTGGCGTGCGCCTGTAATCCCAGCTACCTGGGAAGCTGAGGCTGAGGATTGCTTGAGTCTGTGGTACCCCGGGCAACGAGAGACTGCGGTTCCACTGGCAAAAATAGCGAGATCTAGTCTCAAAAAAAAAAAAAGGACCCAGAAACGTCTTCTAAGGGGTTCAGGCGCTGAAGGGTCGGAAGTCATGTGAGGGTGGAAGAGAGACGAGCCAGATGAAGTGCTGAGCCACTGTGCAACCCGGAGAGACCCAAACTGAACCTCGTGTTGGGAGTGACAGAGGACACCAAAGGACAAAGATGTAGCTTGGTGATTGTGGACTGAGGTAAAGTCCACGGAGCTCCCTGAGGAGCAGAAGTGGGGTTCCTTTCTGTTCGGGGAGCTTGTGCAGCTGTGGACTGTTGGACTCTTTGTTTTCCCCTTACTGTAAATAAATCTGTGTGTTAAAGCTTCTTGTTGTTTGGTCTCTGAGCAACTGCTTGCGCGCTGGCGGGAGAACCCACATCGACAAAAACTAAAAAGGGGGTAGCCCTTCTCCTCTAGGAGTCCCAACCTCCTAGCCCCATGAACTTGCCTCCTCTCTCTCCTTCCCAAAAGTTCGGTTCAAAGTCCATGCTCCTTTCTTTTTATATCTTTTTTTCCCCCCTAAAAATCAAAGGTGATACATTCTCTGCCGCAGGATCCACACCTGGAATTTGCAACAAAGTAAAAGTACACTTACCCTGTTTACACCAGTAAGCTTTTACCCCTGTGGTCTCCCAGACACGGTTAATGGCATCAATGCCTACATTTTAATACTGCCCATATTGGGGTCCTAACTTCAGTTTCTGTAAACCAGACATAAAAAATAAATAAATCGTAGACTTTGTCTGGATGGATTTCAAAGTTTGGCAGCTGCCAGATCTTCCTAGTGAGGCAGTATGTTTAGTAGCATAACAGTCATTTGGGGCCCAAGAAAAAATTTTCAAACCTCACTGAAGCTTTGTGCATGGTACTTAGTGTGAGGATGGAAAAATGCCACCAGAGTTCTCATACTGTCAGTTGAAGGAGATTCTATGGTTTAATCACCATTTTATTAGATTATTTCCTACTATACACAAACCAAAGTGATAATAGAGTTGAGAATTTTGCATAATTGCCCTATAACTCAGATTTATTGGGTCATAATTGAGAATAAAGCTAAAAAAAATTCAGCTATATGAAAATTTCATCTTATACTAGAAATATGAATATGTAAAATTAATCTTTATATTCTCATTGTTGTGACTTGTTTCATATTGATAATTCCTTAATGAAAATGATTCCTGGTGTGAAGATTTAGAAATCAAATAAGAAAACCTGAGCTATGTTAAAAAAAAAAAAAACAAAAAACCTTGCCTGCTAAATAAGAAAAAAATTGTATTTCAGATGTTAAATGTTTTACATAGCATTCTTCTGATATTTGGATTAAGTACTTTGGAAAGCTCAATTGAAAATCTTTTTAAGTGGAGAACTTGGGTAAGAACTTTAACTGTTTTGTGTTAAATGTAAATATACCACATGAACAGAAATTAGCCAGAGGATAGATAACTGATACATGGATCTATAGCTATATAGAGATAGGTATGCACATTTATTACTATATAAATCATACTGGCACTGACTAGGATAGCAAAGAATGCAAATATGTCAGAACTGAGATTTGATTACAAAATTTGACATCCACCAAGGTCTATCTTCAACCTTTATTTTTGCCCCATTCACACCTTGAAGTCTCTTATAACAAGAATCTCATCTGTGTCTGAAGATAAAAAGGTTTGCAAAGCATGTTTATTTTGTTGAGGGCAGAGGGATTTACTGTGAGAAGACTTGTATTGATCTTATAAAGAAATTATAATAAGGTGCACAATTAATAGCATTTTAGTGGTGACTTTTGCTATTCTGGTGACAAATATAGGTATTTAGGAGTGAATGGGTTAAACAGAGTATTCAGACCTTACAAGCATGCACAGAGGATGACCTCAGTAAGCATAATTTAGAGATGTGTGAGCTAATTCTTTAGTCAATTCCTCCAAAGAGAAGGGAGCACAAAAACTCTGACTTAATAAAGATGGAAGAGGAGCATGACAACTGAGAGAGGGGTTGAATATGTAGATGACAGAGCTGTAGAAAATGACAGTGTCTTTTACTAGTGAGGAACCCTGCATGGCACGTACAGTGACCTTATTTGCTTACTGTAATTTTTACACTTTTGCTAACAACGATAGGGAAATTTCAGTGGATTGCAAAACTATATGTGGACTATTCACATTACTCGAAGAACCTAGATAATCTGTGAACACAGAATCAAAGCTGGATAAGGACAATGGGTTTTCCCTCTTTCGGTGGCTAAGGGGGAAAATAAAGACAGCTTTTTGGATATTTATAACAGTTTTAAAGGACATTCAAAAAGAATAAAAATGGTGGAAGAAAAAGGTAATGATACCATCACAGCAAAAGGTTGTGAGATCATGTGGATGATATACCCTGTGGATGATTGTCAAGGTCAAAGTGCTTTATTACACTGTCATCATGCTGTCATGGCACAAACAGTTTGCATCTGTGCTATGACAGACACAGTGCTGCGTGCGCTGGTCACCCAACAAACAACTGACAGTGCTCTCTCCCTCCTATTTCCACCTTAGTAGACCTGAGACACCTTGGAGGAGCATTATGAGTGTATCTCCAATGTAACCACCTGCAGAAAATGTGAAATCCATTAAAAAAAGCATTTATCAAAACTAAAGATGGGCATAAATTCTGAGTAGATCTCTTATCCTGAGCTGTCTATACTTTACTAATTGTGGAAAATCAAATTTTTAATGTTTTCATGGGGACAACAGAGTCAAAGTAAGGCTTTGTTTTTCCCATTTTTCATGAACACCACAACTCTCAATACAGGGCTCTCTTTTAAAACCAGGCACATGGCAAGTCTCAAGGCTTCAGCAGCTACTGCCTCCTTCCCATCCAACTAGGAATCTTATTCCCAGAGGCAGAAATGTCCTGGAAGAGATTGTATTGCAAAGACAAAGAATATACATGAAACCTCAGCATAAGCATAATCAGAGCTGACTCCTTTTTATACAGGCATTCTGAGACATGGGGAGAAAGGTAGAGGTAGTGATCACAAAGCAAGCCCTGTACAAATTAGGCACTAAATGAAGCCCTGATGAAGTAAGAACATGCAGAAACTGACAGGTCCTGTCCCAGGTGGCAGGCAGACAATGTCATGATGAAATGTCTCTTCAGTCAGGATGAAGATATGGTCCCATGAATGCCATGAGCTTTCTCGTAAGAGAAGAAGCAGGTCTTTTTCACTGGGATTGGAGTGTTTCTAAAATGGTGGACTAAGAATCCAGAAGTTAGAAGGGGTGAATGGCAAGAGGTTCTCCACCCCTACAGATGCTATTTGGAAAGTGCAGTACTTGTTCCCATCCTGAAAGTCAAATCCTTTGGAGAGTTTTTAAACAAATACATATGCCTAAAGCAAACCTAAACACTACAGAATCAAAATATCAAAGGGTAAGGACGATATATCTGTATTTTCAAATAGCTCTCAGATTCTGCGACTATAGTCAGGTTTCTAAATCATTACTCTAGAGAGTTTGTAAAAAATTAAACCTTTCTTTCAAACTTATTAACTTGACCACACAAGGGAGTATAAAATTGAGAGTTGAATGAGGTCACCTCCCTCTCTGTCAGCCTTGGAGAGTGGAAGGATATCAGCAGATGCCCAAATCTCTAGCTGCCTGCGTGGTCAGATCCTGTGAAGGCTGATGCCACCCTGCCTGTTTTTCAGACGTGAATCCATGTTAGGACAGCGTGGTAGTGTGAGAACCAAACCATACGAAACAGAGACTGGGAAGGAAACCTTTATTGCTTATTAGCAAAATGCTACCCTAGTATAAGACTTAGTACCTTCAGAACTAGCCAGACTTCTGAGAATAATTGTCTCCCTAGGCCAGCTTCACGTCCTCAGCTTTAACTCATGTTAACATATTTTATTAATGTACATCTCTAAGTACCTGTTTAAATCAAATCTATCCCGTGTAGTGTATATTTCTTAATTTAAAGCTACAATCATGTAATTATGTTCTACCTCCCTTATTTTATAAATCATCTTAACCAAACTTTTGTTATAAGCATTTATTATATAATATTGTTGAAAATGTACTGTGTTTTAGCATAAGTGGAACCAAGCTTGAATTTAAGGAATCTGAGAGGAGGTGCCCCATTTTTTCCTCACAAGACTTGTGAATATAGGGGATACGTTTCACCTCTCCAAAGTCAGAGTTTTCTCATCTGTAAAATAGAGATTATATATATACCAACTTGTCTTTTAGGATTTTGTGAAGAGTGTAAATTTGATATAATAAGTGCAATGTAA
This sequence comes from Uropsilus gracilis, assembly GCA_004024945.1. NCBI lineage: Eukaryota > Metazoa > Chordata > Mammalia > Eulipotyphla > Talpidae > Uropsilus > Uropsilus gracilis. The sequence goes on along the minus strand of PVHY01016096.1, from coordinate 28,750 downwards.
TTATAAGCTGGTTTATTATTTTTTTAAGATAAGTAGGCTCAAGTGTTAGGTGAAGTTGAAATTGAAACTGGGTACCCTTCCCCCACCTTGTGGCAGTTAACAAGGTGCCCCTCACCCACTGGGCAGTGGCAGTTAGCCCCTCCCCCCTTGGTGTGGCAGTTAAACTGCCAGAAGTAGCAGTTGGAACAATAAGTTGGATCAGAAGCAGAGAGATAAAAAGGTAAGGGACAGAGGGGTGGGAAGTGAGAACTTTTGAAAGAGAGAGACAGAGAAAGAGAGACTGGAGAGAACTTTTGGGAGAGGAGAGAAGAGAATGGCAGGTGGGTAAAGGGTAGCCGAGTGACCAGGTTGGGCAAAAAAACCCTGGAAGAGTGAGCTGGAGGTGACAAGGAGCCATGGTATCTGGCAGAAGAGTGGCCAGTGTGGAGAGTATGACACTGCAGCAAGGTGATATGGAAAGCTGGTACCTAGAGATGGCCAGCAATTTGGAAAGCTGATTTGTGCATCAGCAATTGTGGAAGAAGTTTGAACAGCCTTGGAGAAGTGGAGCACTGTGGGACACCTGAGAGAAAAGAAGAAAAGAGAAGACAGTGGAGAAAGGACTGGACTTTGCAAAAGCGCCTACCTCTGAGGTTTGATGGGTACCATCTTGGACCGTGTCTTTGGGACCTTTGGGACTGAGAATGGTGACTGGGGTAAGATAACTGCCACTTGTGGCTTTAAGGACTTTTCATTTTCCTTGTTGAACTCCCTTGTTAATAAACCCCGTTGTTGAATTGGATTTTTGAGTGACAACTGCTATGCGTGGGTAACACAGACCTGTGGCTTATAAGTTGGAGGCTTTTGCCTCCTTTTTGACCCAATTTCAAAATTAACTTTGGTGACTTAATTTAGTGAAAGAGTTGGCAGACAAGGAATGTCACCATATACATACTAAGAACTTGTCTTGAAGGAACAGAGTTGTTGCCAACACCTTCTTCCATGGCATAGTCGGTATCCTTACCTTTCTGTTGACTCTGCCTTAATGTCTAGTTTGCAGTAAAAGCAGGTGTATCTACTGATCATAATAAACTGTTCTTTGTGTCTAGGGTTGAAGGTAGATGTCTTACTTCTTATTCAGATCCTGAGTCTCTCCCCTCTCTACTTCCCTCCCTGCTTTGGCCTCTTGTTACAAGTCTCTTGAAATGAGCATCACCCTTTCTCCCCCACTGCAGTTACAGATTTTCCTTTCACTTGTGATGGGCAAGCCCTGTATATCACTTTTTATTCACATTTCATTTAAGACTAGTAGTCAGAAATTAGCAGATTTTACATATTTAAAAGCACAGTATCTTGATATAACAGCTCCCCCCCCCCCAAGTTAATTAACTGTGCTTTTTAAAGGAGCTGTTAACTTGGTGCTCATTGCCTTCAACAAGGAAGCAATTTGTGCCTTTAAATTTTCTGGCCATGTTTTATCTTGTATGTCCTATTCATAGAAAATCATCAGAATCTTTGTTATTTTTTTTTCTTTCATCTACATGATAAATTACATATTATGGTCAATAATAAGCATCTCAAAATATTTCACTGATTATTTTTCTTCTTATGTTCCTTTCCACATCCTATACATGAGCTTAATTTTAGATAAATGTGTTCTTGTGTAATCATTTTAAAGATCACAGAACTATGCTGCATATACAAATATCTACAAATTCCCATCTTGCTTCTTACTGCCACTAACAATGCCAACCTCCCTTTTAGTCCTCATCAGCAAATCCCAAAAATTCTGTCTATCCTATCTGCTCACTTATTTCCTTGTCCACTGTGACCTTCCTCACCTATCATCTATGGCCTAATGGGGTAATTCTTTATGTGTATTCTTCTTCAACAGCCTATATGAATTTTTAAAAAATAGAAATTAGATCCTGCTCTTTCTTTACTAAATGTGTAAATAATGATTACTCTTGAGATGAATATATATAAAGTCCTTAACCTGGTCAATAAGCTCTTGTGCAATTCTTTCCTGAGGATTTTCACATGGATTTTTCTCTTGACCTAGAGTGCTTTTGTTAAATGACATTCTTGATTTTTTTAACTCATTAATTCATCATTAAGCAATTTTCCCCCTAACTTTTGGTGATTATTTGCAAAACTTTTCCTAGGCATTAGGATAGAACCGTGACCAAAACAGAAGGGGGAGGGATAATGTACGTATCCAGATGTTTGTGTATATATATGTCTATGTTTACCTTTATGTATTAAGTTTTGTGAAGTAATTTCTAAGATGCTTGTTCTGGTATCAACCTATCAACCTTGTTCCCCTTCACAACAATTTGATTTAATTAGATTTTGTGACATTGTTAGAATATATAATGGTGTATTAGTTTCATTTTTGTTGAACATCATCTTCCCAAGAATGGGTCCCTCGCTTCTTGTCTAAGAGACACCAATTCCAGTTTTCTACAGATTCACTCCCCATCTCTGAAAGGCACACAGATTTCAATTTTACAGAAGTTTATCTCTTGTCTTCAGAGGCCCAAATTACAGTTTCCAAACGAAAGGTCCATACTTGAATTTCTTACAACTTTTTTTTTCTTCCCTGGGGTGGCCAAATCCCAGCATGACTGACCTCCAGAGTGGCTTCCCTTCAAAACCCCCAAATCTCACTCTCCTTACATGGCTTCTGCCACTTCTTATCCTCTCTTCTGAGCCTCCACCCACACTCCTTCTTGCTCTTAGGTGCTGTCTCTCCTTATTAGCATCCATCTCAAGGGGGCACCACTTAAAATAGACCCGGGTTTACAACTTTGCCCTTCAGCTACCCCCTCCCCCCCCCCAGTTGCATAATGATTCCTCTTCCTCTGTTTTTGGAGAATAGGATGAGAGCTGATAAGAATTTTTTTTTCCTACCTGAGTAGTCCAATATTCCAATATTCCACAGGTAAGAGAAAGTCCTCTGCTCTGCTTATAAAGCGGAAGAAGGTGTGACTGCCTCCCTTCTTTCCTGAAAGGGTCTCTTTCAAATATTGAATACTAAAGAGCCTGGATCTTGACTCTTAGTTGTTTGACTTATAAATAAAAATAATTGGACGATTTGATTTTCTCATATATATATATATATATATATATATATATATATATATATATGCATGTGTACATATTTTGTGTACATAATTTGATAACTTTACCTATAAACATATAGATATAATAATGAAGATCTTATTTTCACATATTTTAGAAAAAAAGTGTTCATGAAAAAAATTTTAAAGTCACTAAGCCTGTAAGATGAAGAAAGCATCCTTAAGATTGTTGTGAATACTCCAGTGACCCATCCTTAGGACATGATTCACTCTTCTTAACCTCTGAACCATTCTTCTGTCACCGTTTCTTCCACCCCATCACCTGGCAAAAAGCTACTCTGTACTAGCTCAACAATACCAGTTAATGTTAATGGCAAGTAATTTCTTCCTCTTTGTTTCCCATAAAAAATCTGTATAGTGTATCTTTTAAGAAAATAGTTTTGAAATCCCACTCTCTCCTTGAGATACTGACTCTGATTAATTCTTGACTGCCTGTCTTCTATATATATTCATACAGTATAAGGAGCAATAACAGTGTCAGACTGGGTAATTGAGATAATAATAGGGCTGTTAGTTCAGTCCCATAATTTTATTTTAATTAACAGCTTATGTTCACTTTGTGCTTATAATTATGTTCTTATGGCTGGTTTAAATTTCAGAATGAGCTGGGCACAGTGGCTCGTGCCTGTAAGCTTCAGCCTATGAAGCGGCCGGGCTAGGGAGTCCTGCCTGGGGCCCATAGTGAGACCTAGTTCCAAAAAAATAGCTGGGCATGGTGGCATGCGCCTGTAATCCCAGCTACCTGGGAAGCTGAGGCTGGGGATTGCTTGAGTCTGTGGTACCCTGGGCAATGTGAGCCTGTGGTTCCATAGGCAAAAATACGGTTCCATGGGCAAAAATAGCGAGACCTAGTCTCAAATAAATAAATACATAAATAAATTTCAGAATGAGTGTTTCATAGTTAATGAGAGAAGTGCAGGAGAGGAAGAAATCATGGTGACAGACTCTTCAATGATATAATTCATGGAAACATAAGAGGAGGAACTTGTTTTCTATGTGTTACTTTCAAGGAAACATTTTCTTCATAATTTTTTTCTAGGAGGTATTGATCCTAGTCATTGTCTTAGTCTGTCCCTGGACAGATGCATCAGTGACTTGATCTGTAAATTGGAGAACAACACACTGATAATGACACAGATTCTTCTGTGTGGAGGGAGCATGAGTTGAATAGTTCCTGCAGAGTTAATTCTTCCCTAGTGTGACTGTCCTCATTCATTGCCCAGTTAGCAGGAATGTGGTTACTTGATTAATTTTGAGTCCCTGAACATCAGTTTCCTACGTGGGTGTTTTCCCTCACATCATAAAACAATTCTCTGGACTCAAATCTCCTTAAGATTTGAGTCAATTCTGACACCTTTTACCAGAGATAGCTTTAAATTCTACAGCAGGGTCCAATCTCAAAAGACACCTATCCTTCCCCCCTGACACTTCAGAATCATTCAGGTGTTTCAGTTGTTACCTGTACTTCTGATTGATTGACTATAAAGCAGAGGTTCCCATGATGTCCTCGTTGAGTTTGACTAATTTGCTAGTGGGATTCACAGGAATCAGAAAACCATTTATTTTCTAGGCTATATAGGTTAATAAAACTATATATATATATATATATATATACATATATACTATATGTAATATATAGATATCATGTGAATGTATATAATTATATACAGTTTATATTCTATAAACTATCATATGAAAGGACAGAACTTCAGAACAGCCAGATAGAATAGCTAACTAGGCCAAGTTTTGGAGAAAGGGCACAGAGCTTCAATGTCCTCTCTAAGGCACCCAGTTCTCTCCGTATTATCACTTGATTACCAACCCAAATGCTCTCTGAACTTTGTCTTTTTGTGTTTTATTATATAAGTATAATTGATAAACACCTTGACCCTTGATGATTGATTTACCTCCAGGCTATCACCTATCTTAGAAGGTGGAGGTAGGGATTTGGGATGGAAAATTCTAACTTTTCAATTACAAGATTAGCTCCAATGGCATCTAGCCACTAACCACTATTAAATGTAGTCCAAAAATCACTTTTTAAAATTAATTTTATTTTTGATTACACAAAATTTTGATTACACAAAATTTTACTTTTGATTACACAAAATGTGTATTTTTTACATCATTGTCTACCCCCCCAAGGTTCTCCCACCACCTTGTCACCCATGAACTGCCAGCCCAATCCCGTACCCATCCTCCCCCATTTTACCTCCCTCCCCCTATGCTTCAGTCCTGCCAACAGCTTAAAGTTTTCCTTGTCCTTTTGTTTGCTTGTCTTCCCCATATCCTGCATATAGGTGAGATCATCCAGGATTTCTCTTTATCTTTCTGGCTGATTTCCGTTAACATGATTCCTGCTAGGTCCATCCATGTTATCACAAATGTACCAAACGTGTCTTTTTGATTGCTGAATGATATTCCACAGTGTACATATACCATAATTTATGATTTATTCCTCTGCTTGGGGTCATTTGGGTTGTTTCCATTTTGTTTCCATTCCATTTTCTATTGTAAATAGTACTGCAATAAATATCTGAGTACAGGTATTTTTTTGAATTTGTGTTTATGTATTCTTCGGGTAGATTTCCAGAAGTGGGATTGCTGGATTGAATGGTAGTTGCATTTTCAGTAGTTTGAGGGTCCTCCACATAGCTTTTCATAGTGTCCGGACCAGTTTGCGCTCCCATCAGCAGTTTAAGAATGTTTCTTTCTCTCCACATCCATGTCAGCACTTGTTATTGTCCACTTTTTTCTCTGTGTGCCATTCTTACTGGTGTAAAATGGTATCTCCTTGTGGTTTTAATTTGTATTTCCCTGATTACTAGTGACGTTGAGCATTTTTTCATATGCCTATTGGCCATTTGTATTTCTTCTTTCGAGAAGTGTCTTTTTAGTAGTTCTCCCTATTTTTTGACTGGGCTTTATGTTTTGTTTTTGTTAAGTTATGTGAGATGTTTGTGAATCTTTGTTATCAGACTCGTCACTTGTATGGAGAGAATGTTTTTCCCATTTGGTTGAATTTCTTTTTGTTTTGGTTATTGTCTCCTTTGCTATACAGAAGCTTTTTAGTTTGATGTAGTCGTAGCTGTTTGTTTTCCTTCCATTTTTCAGTGTCCTAAAAGAGGTGTCTGAAGTGTAAGTCTTGGAATGTTTTATCCATATTTTCTTCTATGTATTTTATGGTTTCAGGTCTTACATCCAAGTCTTTTATCCATTTTGAGTTGGTTTTTGTACATGGTGTGAAGGAGTAGTCAAGAGTTATTCTTTTGCATGGAGCAGTCCAGCTTTCCCAGCACCATTTTTTGAAGAGCCTATCCTTGTTCCATTATGTTTTTTGCCCCTTTGTTGTAGATTAGTTGATCATACATATGTGTCTTTTTTTTTTTTTTTTTGAGACTAGATCTCACTATTTTTGCCCATGGACCGCAGGCTCACGTTGCCCAGGGTACCATGGACTCAAGCAATCCCCGGCCTCAGCTTCCCAGGTAGCTGGGATTACAGGCGCACACCACCATGCCCAGCTATTTTGTGGAAGTAAGTCTCACTATGATGCCCGGAGCATGCCCCAAACCACGATCCCTGGTCCCCACCGTGGCTTCCTAGGTTGCAGCTTATAGGCACGTGTCACCATGCCCGACCCATACATGTGTGTCTTTATTTCTGAACTTTCAATTCAGTTCCATTGCTCTGTGTCTGTATTTATACCAGTATCATACCGTCTTAATTATTATGGCTTTTTAGTATAATTTAAAGTCTGGGAGTGTAGTCACTCCATTCTCTTTCCTTTTGGTCAGGAAAGCTTGGGCTCTTTTGAGGTTTTTTATTTTTCCATGTGAATTTCAGTAGTAAGTATTCTATTTCTTTAAAGAACACCATTAAAATGTTTATTGGAATTGCACTGAATCTGTAGATTGCTTTGGGTAGGATGGTCATTTTGATAATGTTGATTCCTCTAATCCATGAACAGGGGATATCTTTCTATTTCTTGGTGACTTATTTTTTTAAACAATGTTTTATAGTTCTCTTTGCATAGGTCTTTCATATCTTTTGTTAAGTTTATACCCAGGTATTTAATTTTTGTGCGCACAATTATAAATGGAGTATTTTTTCTTAGTTTCTTCTTCAGACTGATTTTTTGCATATAAGTAGACAAATGAGTTTTATGTGTTGGTTTTTCAACAAGCTGCCTAATGAACTGGTTTATTATTTTCATTAGTTTTTCTTTTGAGTTTTAGGGGTTTCTATACAAATTATGTCATCTACAAACAGTGATAATTTTACTTCTTTTCCTATTTGGATTCCTTGTATAATATCCTTCTCTTGCCTTAGTGCTATAGTTAGGAATTCCAGTATTATATAGAAAAGCAATGGTGAGAGTGGACAGCCTTGACTCAGCATCTATTGATATGATCATGTGGTTTTTATTTTACTTTTTGTTGATGTGTTGAATTACACTGATTGATTTTCAGGTGTTGAACCACCTTGTTGTCCTGGGAGAAATCCCAGTTAGTCATGGTTTATTAGCTTTTTGATGCATTGTTGGATTCTATTTGCTAGGATTTTGTTGAGCATTTTTGTGTCTGCATTCATTAGGGAGATTGGCCTGACCTGGTGTTTTCTTTCTCTGTGTTATCTTTGGTTTTGGTATGAGTGTGATATTTGCTTCATAAAATGTATTTTGTAGTATTCCTTCATTCTCTATTTTTTGAAGGAGTTTTTATAAGATAAGTACCAGTTGGTCTCTGAATGTCTAGAAGAACTCATTTGTAAATTTCATCAAGTTTGTTGAACTTGTTTGCATACAGATATTCATAATAATCTAATTATCCTCTATTTCTGCTTTGTCTGTTGTAATTTCACCTCTTTCATTTACGATTCTATTTATTTGCATTTTCTTCTTTATTTTCTTTGTGAACCTGGCTAAGGGTTTATGTATTTTATCCTTCTGAAGAACCATCTTTTTGTTTTATTAATCTTTTCTCTTGTCCCTTTTGTTTCTATTTATTTCTTCTTGATCATTTATTTTCCCCTTCCTTCTACTTGCTTTTGGATTATTTTGTTGTTGTTATTTTTGCTTCTCTAGCTCACTCAGATGAGAGTTTAGGTTACTTCTTTGGGTATTTTCTTGTTTCTTAATGTGGGACTATATTGCTATATATTTCCCTCTTATTACTGCTTTAGCAGCATCCCATATGCTCTGAAAGTTTGTATCCTCATTGTCATTTGTCTCAAAATATTTTTTTAGTTTCTTCTTTGATTTCCTCATTAATCCACTTTTTGTTCCCAATAGTGATGGCTCTAATATCCATGAAATGGGAGGTTTCCTTTCCTTCTTTACATTAGATTGCTAATATCTAGTTTGATACCTTTATGATCAGAAAAACTAAGTGGTATGATTTCAATCTTCATGAATTTGTTAATGTTGGTCTTGTGGCCCAGCACACACATGACTGATTCTAGAGAATGACCATGTGCATTTTAGAAATATGTGTATTCTTTTTTTTTTTTTAGGTGCAGGTTCTTATAATTGCGTATTGGGTCTGTTTAGCCTTGGTGTTCATTTAGAGTTACTGTGTCCTTGTATATTTTTTGTTTCATTGATCTATCTCTTGGTGAAAGTGGGGAATTGAAGTCTCCATCCACATATGTATTTACTTTAATGTCTTTTTTCAAAGATCTAGCAATTGCCTGAAGTAATTTCATGCACCTTCATTTGGTGTTTATATATTGCTAAGTGTTAATACTTCCTAGTGTATTGGTCCCTTGATCACTATATACTATCCAATCTGTGTCTCTTGTTATCTTTTTCGGATTGAAGTCTATTTTGTCAACTATAAGTATGGCTGTACCTGCCTTCTTTTGGGGTCATTTGTTGCAGATTGCTTTCCATCCTTCTACTTTCAATCTATGTTTATCCTTAGCAACTGGGTGAGTTTCCTAGAGACAGGAGATGGTTGAGTTCTGTTTTGCAACCCATTCTGTTTCTCTGCATATGTATGTGTGCATATATATATGTATGTATGCATATATATATATGTATGTATGTATATATGTAGTATTTTTATATTGTTGAAATCCCTAAGGTTCTCCTACCACCATATACCCATGTTATTTTCCAAATTTTATATGTCCATCAAATTTGCATAGTTATTGTTCCCCTTAGATGTGCCCCTACCATCAATGATGCACCCCTATACCACCACCCCATTCCAGGTTTCCCCTTCCCATCTCCATCTCTCTATCTCCTCTCTCACTGCAATTGGTTAGTCAATTCCAGGGCTGCTTTTGCTAGAACCCTCTGCCAGAGATGGCAGGACCAGATGTCCAAGTTAAAGGGGATGGCTACAGGACCCTGGAATCCCGGGCCTGCCTGCCATTAAGCCCAGCACCCAAAGGGGCCACTCCCAGAGCGGAGGGAAGTAGGCAACAGGCACAGCTGGGCCGCAGGGCTCAGGAAACTGATGCTATTCTGAGCATCTGGGGCCATTCTGCCCATGGGAGAGGGTGGAAGCTGGAGGCCTTCTGGTCAGACTTGCCCGGCACTGGGGCACTGGCACTGGTGGTCTAACCCTGATGCCTGGGGCAGGTGTGAGGGAGCTGGGGGGAGGCCTGAGGAGAGCGCCCAGGGCTGAGACTGAGCCCTTGGGCAAGCCCGCCTTAATTGTCCCAGATGGAGCTTCTCCACTCCCTGGAACTCACACCCACTATGGAGGTGGCTTTGCTGGGTTCTTGGGGTCGGGGTGGGGGCTACTATTCAACCACTCCTTCAAAACATGGTTGCGGGAACGGGGGAAGACCAGGAGAGAATGCCCAGGCTGAGACCATGCCCCTGGGCTAGGCCTCGGAGCAGGTCGGGGTGCTGCTCTGCTCCCTGGCTTCACTGTGGAGTTTGGCAGCAGCCTGGGTCTGCTTTAAGTGGCCGCACCGGGGCCCTGACTGCAGACATCTTGGGCTGCGAGCTCCTGAAGCTCCTCAGGTCAGAACCTCTGTAAGCTGAGGGTGGCTGGAGGGAGATGGAGAGGAGGGGGGTGGGTGGTGGGCAGAGCTGGATCCCAGGGTCGGGGGACCTGCACCTATATGAGGTGCCTGGGGCCCACTGTGTCCACAGGGCTGGGTAGAGCATGGAGGCCATCTAGTAGCTCTTAACCGGTCCAGGCCCTGGTGGTCTAACCCTGGTTCCTGAGGCTGCTGGGAGGAGCCAGGGGGAAGCCTGAGGAGAGCTCCTGGGGCTGAGAATGAGCCCCTGGGTGCACCCTTTCCACTAGTCCTGGGATATGTTCCACTCCATGGGGCTCATTCCCACTGTGTGCTGGGGGTGGGGGTCTGCTTATGGAGCTCTGCTGCCAAAGGCCTGTCAGAGGGATCTGGGAGGCCCAGAGAGAGTGCCCAGGGATGCAACCGAGCCCTGAGAGCCCTCTGCACTATTCGTGGGAGCTGCTATTTAGGTTCTCACTCCCACCATGAGGCAGCCTTGCTGGAGAGACTGTATGTGGACCCCTGTTTCCAAGGGCCCATCAGAGGGACCCTGGGAAGGCCAGGGGAGAGAGTCGGATTGAATCTGAGCCCCTGCGTGAGCCCCAGACTACTTCTGGGATATGCTCTGCTTCCCGGTACTCACTCCCACTGCGGTCAACCTTTCCGGGTACAGGGGGGCCTGCTGATCCACCTCTATTTTAAAGGGCTCATCTGAAGGAGGGAGGAAAGTCAGGGGTGTGTGCCCATGGCTGAAGCTGAGGCCCCTTCAAGTCTCCTTACTATTCCTGGGAGATTCTTTGTTTCCCAGGGCTCACTCCCCTGCAGAGGCAGTGGTTCTGGGGTGTCGCTTGTGTACCCGTTTCCAAGGGCTGGTTGGAGGGCGCTAGAAAGGGCCAGTGTGGGGTATTGGAGCTGAAGTCTAAACCTTGCATGGATCCTTGGGACAGGTCCCTTATGCCGTTCAGCTGCCTGGCTTCAATGCAGAGCTGGGTCATGGGTCTGACCTGCTGCAAGTGGCTGCAGCTGGTACTCTGAACCAGGGCAGCTGGGACTGTGAGCCCCTGAGGCTCCTCAGGACAGAACCTGCATAGGCTGTGCATGGTGGCACGGATACTGTCCAATCACCCATTCTTGGCCCAAAGAGATGGGTGTCCTAGGTTCACCCCAGGTACCTGGGATTGTTTTTGTCAGAGCACTGTAGGCGATAGCAGTACATCTCCAAATCAATGGTCCTGGATCGCCAGCTTCAGCCCCAGGCACTCTCCATGAGCCTCCCCCAGCTCTTTCCCAGAAGTCCTAGAAGTCAGTCTAGCAAGGCCAGAGTCAGTCAGAATCAACCAGAAGACCTCCAGCCTCTACCCTCCACCGCAGGCAGACTGTCCAAGATGGGGGGCTATCAACACTCTCCCTGGACCTACCTAGAGGCCATCTCTTCCTGTTGTCCATTTCCCTCTGCTCTGGGAGGGACCCTTCTGGGCACCAGCCTTTCCATCTGGCAGGTCGGGGAGTCCAGAGTCTGACAGTCGGCCACCTTGTCTTGGATAACTGGTCCTGTGATCTCTGGCATAGGTCTGTCTAACTCAACTATTGAGTAAACCTCTAATGTGGAATGTATTTGAAGACTATGAATCCTGAATATTATTTTAGTTTAACTGCAGCTTTAATATACAAAATGAACACATTCCATTAACCAGACTAATGTTATGCCATAAAAGAAACCTCAGTACTTAAAACACAGTGAAAAAAGGTCTAAGAAAAATGATCAAAGAAATCTTCCCTAGTTTACACCAATGAATTTTTTAAATTTTATAATATGAACTTTAGTTCATTTTATAGAATATTTACTTTATTACATAGGTATATTGTATATTTTTCAATAGATAATAAATCAGTGAGGGTGGAAATATTTTCTTAAATTTTAATCTTCAAAAAAGAAATCATTTTTATTTTTAAATTTCAGTACTGTTGATTCACAACATTGTTATTTATATTTTGAGAGTATATGACTCCCCCACCCCTTCAAGAGTTATTGCTGTAATGCATACAATACCAAGCCTATGTGTTCAAGAAAATGTATTTGAAAACAGGAGATGATGGAGAATTTATTACAAAATGGATTTATTACAGAGTATTGAGGAGATGCAGAGTATGTCTATCTCTTTAATAAAATGTTCCATCTATCATCCAAAGTACACAATATTTTACTTTCTTCAATGCCAAAATATTTCTTAGGCACTGTCATCCATAGTGATAAAAGTACTAGCAGTGAGAGAAGACAGACTCACCATTTATTGACTATGTGATAAAGAGCTCTAAATTTGAGTTTCCCAATCCTAATTCCTCAATTGTCAAAGAAATGAAACATATTTACCTATACAGAATTAATGCCTGTCAAACATCTATCATCTCATGTGGTCCTTCCAAATTGCTGTTATTTTCATTTGCTTTCATTTCTAAATGTTTGTTAGAAATACTGGTCATTTTTAAGGGAATGTGTTGGAAAGACAATGAGAAAAATAGGTACTTATCAGTGGTCACCCAGATGGTGATATTATTTACCTAACTTTTAGGATATATTATACCTATCATAGCCTTCACTATTCAATATATACTGTCTATCCTACCACTGCTTTAGGACACAGGAAAATGGCTACAGATGTTTTGGAGATTTTTTTTCCCTGCTATGGTTTATTTAAAAGGAAGTTAACTGTTCCCAAGATAGCACAAATATTTTAAAAATATAGAATCTATACACAGTTTATGATAATTATTACCAGAATTCAGGAAAGTTCTAAACATTTTTTGTGTATTTAGAGATATACAACTAAATCTCTCAAAGGAAATCAAGGTTATAGAGGTGAGAAAAGTAGCCCACATAAATGGAGGGATTGGACTTAGATCAAACTGCTGTTCAAGGACCTAATCAGACATGAGCAAAAGCTATCTCTTGTAATCTACCTGCAGAAAAATGGATGTTTGTTTTTTGTTTTTTTTTTCTTTTTCACAAAATGATGTGTCTAGGAGTATTAGAAACAAGATAAAATTCCCAGCTGATTCATGATAATGCAACAGTTTAAACTTGTCAAGTTGCTGAACAATGTATGTAAGTATGTGATTTATTGTTTTGGAGGATTCTTATAATAGAGAAACAGACTCATCACTCAGAATGCTGTCAGAGCTCAACATTCTCTTTGTAATTTTCTGCAGTTAGAGCCTGGAAATTTTCCATACTATCTTGTGCATTTGAAACCAAATTAATGTATAAAATTGCTTCCTCTGCTCTATATCAGTGTTCTATTATTTTTTCTAACAATGTTTTCTGGGTAATGAAAGATAAGGCAATGTCAACATGGTACCTTACTAAATTCATCTGGATTACAAATTATTGACAAAACCTGATTTAATGAAATTTATAGTAATAGTATTAGGATACTTATTTTATTATGAACTTATATTCTCCATTACATAAAGGGTCTTTGATTAACTATGCTTTTGAGATCAGATGACAATAGAAAATGGTACCTTTCACCTAATGAAAAGATGGAGCTTTTAAAATTTATATTGATGATTTTTTGCTGTTGACATATTTATGCTTATGTGTATATATATATAATTATATTACATCATTGCATATTTGCTTTGTTTTGTTGAGGCATGTGAGTTCTTTGCATATATTTTATAGCAGTCTCTTAACAATTGCATAGAATGCAAAAAATTCTTTCCCATTGAATTAGGTATTCTTTGTTTTGGTTATTGTCTCTTTTGCTGTATAAAAGTTTGATGTAATCCCATTTAGTTTGATGCAATCCCAACTGCTTGTGTTTTCCTTTATTTTCCTTGCTTGTGTGGATGTGTCTTTTTAAAAAAATTATTATTATTTTGCTGTTCACATATTTATGCTTATACAATTTTATGTATATATAAAATTACATTACATCATTGCATTTCCCAAGACTCTCCCCCCCACCAATGAACCCTCCTTTTATCTTCTTGTGCTCATCCCTTCCCTGATTTCTCCCTCCCCCCTACCTCCCCTTCCAGAGCTGCTTACACCAGTTCTGTTGTCAGTTTATTTTGATTTTTCCTTGTTCTTTTGTTTATTATTCCTACATTCCATATGTTGGTGAGACCAAATGGTTTTTGTCTTTTCCTGTCTGACTTATATCTGCTAATATGATTCCCTCTGGGTCCATCCAAGTTATCAGAAATGTTTTATATTTGTCAGTTTTGATTGTAGAATAATATTCCATTGTACCACATCTTTTTCAACCATTTATGTGTCTTGAAAAATGCTTATGCAGTATAAGTCATGGAGTGTTTTGCCCATGTTTTCTTCTATATACTCTATGGTTTTATATATGTGAGATATAGAGTAAACAAACAGAAGGATAAGAAAAAGTTAAAACTAACAAACAGATAATAGAGCTAAAGCATACAGCAAGGGAGAAAGAGAAGGAGGCTCAAACTAGCGAAGGGATGATCACAAAAGATCTTGATATGTTTTATTATCTCATATGTTCTAATCAATGGCAATGGATGATATGGTCAATCAATGGCAATGGATGATATGGTCATGGGAGAACTTTGGTGTATACTACAATGAAAGAAAGACACACACACATATATATATCATCAATAAAACTTTTTTAAGTGCTTTGAAACTTCAAAGAAGAGGGATATGTCTTTTGAAGGGATTATGAAAGAAATTTTAAAGTCAATATTTAAAGTTTGGGTAGGATTTAACAAGTGGACATGGTAGAAATATTTAAAGAAAAAAATTCAGTTAGTTGGGATACATAAGTGGAAGCAAGGAAGTTCAGGGTAAGAAAACAGTAGTTGAAGTAGACTATATGTAGGGAGAAAGTGAATTAAGTTTAAAAAAAAATAGGGTTGCCCTTGGGTTGGAAGGTCAAAGATACCAAGTTAAGAGGTTTAGTAGCTCATTAGGTCTCCAGGTTACTATGCAAGAAAATGATGTATCTGAGCTCTGTTTTAGAAAGATTAATATCCAATATTAATGTTAGAGGGGTTTTAATTATTGTTGAACTCTACTACTTACGATATTCAGTAACAAGAATGTAAGTTTTGTAATAAAGTGAAAGAGTGAAGTAAAACTTTCAGATATGATAGCTATTTTCTCCTTCTTTCCTCTCTCCTTCTCCCCCTTTCTCCTTTCCTCCCCTCTTTTCTATCTTTACTTGTTCCTCTCCCACCTCCCCCCTTTCCCTCTTCTCCTGTTCTTTCAAATATTCCAATAAACGGCAGTATGCTGAGTGCCTACTGTATCCAAATACTGATACTATTATGTGCTGTAGATACAGTAAGAATAAAATGGTTGGTCCCTCAAACTACTTAAAATGGAACTACCATTCAATCCAGCAATCTCACTTCTGGGAATCTACCCAAAGAACACCAAAACAGTAATTCAAAAAGATGCCTGTGCTCCTATGTTTATTGCAACACTATTAACAATAGCCAGACTATGGAAACCACCCAGATCCCCAAAACAGATGATCAGAAAGTTGTGATATATTTACACAATGAAATAGTCATCAATCAGAAAAAGATACATTCATGTCATTTGTGGCGACATGGTTAGAGCTAGAAGGAATCATGCTAGCAGATATAAGCCAGAAAGAAAAAGAGAAATACCAGGTGGTCTCAGTGGGATATAGGAAAAGCGAACAGAAGGACAAGAAAAGTTTAAAGCTAACAAACTGACAGCAGAACTAAAGTATAAAATAAGGGATGAAGAAGGAAAGTGAAATCAGGAGAGAGATGGGCACAGAGATTAAGATGATGGTTCATGGGCGACAAGGTGGTATGAGAACCTCAGGGTATACAATGATATAAAAAGATATATATATATATAATATATATGTGTGTGTGTGTGCAATCAATTAGAAAAAAACTAAATTAAAAAAAAAAAAAAGAAAAGTCAGGCCTTTATCATCAGGTAGTTTACATTCTAATGAGGAGCGAACATTCTGGACAATAACCTGGTAAAATAGCCTGATGCCATTATGTAAAATTAATCATTAAAAATTATTTTTTTTCCAGCAAAACTACTAAGAAACCTCTAGCAAGTACCCACTCATTTCTGCCTTCATTCATATAGGCATTGGTTATAAAGGGAATTAAAATTTGTAACAGTTTTTTATTGTTGCTAGAACAAATTACAACAAAAAATAGTAACACAGTTTAACAGTTCTGAAGACCAGAAGTACAAAATCAGTCTCTAACTGGGCTCTAGTAAGGCATTGGCTTCATTAATTCCTTCTGGAAAGAGAATCTGTCATCTTTTTCAGCCTCTAGAGGATATAGGCAAACATGCTTGTAGTTTCATCAATTTCTCCTCTGATTTTATAGTCACACTGCTTCTTTCTAACTCTTCCAGTGCAAACTGGCAGCATTTATGCTGGTATTGCAGCCTCAAACCAGTCTCATACACCCCTCAATATGTCTCATACAAACATTAGGAAAACTTTACATTCGTACTAAATGTGATTTGGTAGATTGAAATTTTGTCTATTTCTTATACTTTACTAACTCTTAAAAAATCAAATGTGTGATGAAGCATTGCAAAATATGAAATATACAACAATGATATATATATATATATAACATTTCTAATGCAATGCAGAGAAAGCTGGTATCACTTCACAGTGAACTTCAAAGCTATCTAATAAGCAATGAAATTCTAAACTTAAAATTAAATAAAGGGGCTGATTTGAAAAGACAGCAAACAACAAAGAATATTGCTACATTTTAATATATCTAGATTAATTCTCTTGCAGAGCACAAATATTTACAGTTCAATATAGATAAAAAATCTGGAAATATAACTCAGCTAAAATGGAAAATTTCATGCTAACATAAGATCTGAGGAAATGAGAAGATTAAGGTGTCATCGCTAAAAATAATTTCAATTTTCCCTAAATTGTTGAAGTGCAGAATGAAAGACATTTAGTAATTATCAATGCTAATCTAATTAATAAAAAATCACTGATCTTAGAGATTAGGGGACTTCATTATCCTGGAGTTAACTATGTTTTATCAATAACAGAAACTTTAAACAATAGTACATGCACTTTGTCTGAGGTAGTCAAACTAATTTTTAACATTAAATTTTATCTAATATGTAGAAGACATTTTTTAGAAATTATTTCAATTTCAGCTTTCAACAAGCTCCATTTAGAAAGACAAGGTCAGTAAAACACCTTTTTTGTTTCACCTTTCCACTTTGAGTTTGCTCTATCCTGAGCTTTCCTTCTAGTAACGCCACTGACTCTAAAATTCTTTACCACTGTTTTTGTTACTGTGTCAAAAGTAGGGTAGAGGAAGTGAAAATGAAAAGTGGGCAGATATTTTGACATAATTACAGTATTAGTTTCCTGGGAGGAAGAGTGTAACATTCACTGAATGGTAAATTTACCTTCTTTGTCAACATTTTTTTTTATATTTCACCTGCTACCTAAGGTTTAAAAAGTTATTCTATACTTTACAGGAAATATAATGCCTCATGAAAGGAATAGCCCTCATTTGTCTCATTCTCCATAACCTCACACCCACTGTAAGAGTTCAATCACTCATCTTCTCTTGACTGTCTGTAGCTATAACTTTCTAATAATTTTCCCTGACACCAGTGACCAGTGTCCTCAGTATAACCTCTAAATGTCAAAACAACTAAATTTCAAAAGCACATTACTAGAAAAAACTAGTTTCCTTGCTATAAATACCAGATGCTTACAGAATCATGTCTAAATTCTTAACTATAATTTGGCAAGACCTCACTGTTAGCCCTGACCCAATACATTTTTTTCAGGCCCATATATGCATCCTGTTAATTCTGCTACTTTGGGGAACCCTGACTAAAACAGTTGCTGAGGGAAGTTAAAGAAATGGTGTGGGTTTACTGTGTCCTCCATCCCCACCCCACCCCCAAAAATAGGTAAAAAATTTAACCTTGATATATATGAATACAACCTAATTTAAAATAGGGTCTTTGCAATGTTAATCAAATTAAGGCTAAGTCAAATGAGATTAAAGCGTTCTTTAAACCCAGTGACTAGAATTCTTATAACAAGAAAGAAATTTGAACTCAGGGAAAATACCAGGTGATGACAGATGAAGATTTGGACACACCATTTCAGGACACCTAGGATTAGTGGCAACTCCCAGGAAAAGCATGGAACAGTCCTTTCTCCACAATGCTCAAAAAGGAACCACCATTTCAGACACAGTGATTTTAGATAATTAGTCATTAGAATTGTGAGGTAACAGTATTCTAGTATTTTTTTTTAAATCACTACATTTGTGTCCAATTTCCAAGGTGGCCTAACTAGTAAGAAAGTGTCCAAGTAGCATTACAAAACTTTTCCTGAAAAAATAATTTGATTTTTGGAACTCTTAGAGATTAGTATGCTGCACATTTAAGTATTATGTTTTCAACAGAATTAGGGTGAACAGAGTCAAATAGAAAATGGAATCTTTTGAATCCACTGATGTAGTGAATCGAGTATTTATTCTAAAGATCTGTTATCCTTGAATTTGTTATTAAGAAAGTGAAAAGGAATACTATACAATATAATGAAACAATTTTCTGGATTCTATTTTTGGTGGGGTAGAAGATGGTATCTGTTGCATCAAGAAGAGTTTGTTTGAAGGTCTGGTAATTAAAATTAATCAGTGGAGAAACTTGGAGTGATTGCAAAAAATCAATTATATTTAATATCAAAATGCATTAATTAGGTTCCTTTTCACAACATCCTTTCTCAAATATTCTTATTCATACTTTTGGCATGTCAGTCAAAGCATCTGGACTAACTGGAGATATGACTGTTTTGTTACTTGACTGTTCTTTAGCAGAAAAGAGCAAGTTTTTTTTTTTTTTAAAAAAAACAGGTCTGCTATGATCTTCCTCTATTGCATATTTTATCGCAGTTTACTCAATGAGAAGTAGTTTGTTTTCAGAGATTATTTCCATTTTCTCTTAAAAATTACATCAAATCTGAAGCATAAATTGGTGCAAAGATTCAGGTAAAAGTGCTTCCATGAGGCATAAGGGTGAAAAATCCTGGCTTAAATTATATGATTTTTGTTCTATTCCTGTTCTTCCAAGTTCTTTCCACATTATTAGCATAGCAATAGTTTTCCCTGAAATGTTATTTGCTCAGATGTCTGCATATGTCATTTATTTGTGCCAGCAAGTTATAATTCAAATTTTACCTCCACTGACACTTTTCAACATTTATATAAATTAAGAAGTAAAAATTATATCTGAGATATTAAAAAAAACTTGTATCTCAGTTTTTGTAGTACACAAAAAAAACTTATATCTCAGTCTTTGTAGTACACTACAAAGAAAAATTCTTTGTAGTACACTCCAAGAAAAATTCATAGACATACATATTTTTCATAGTAAAGAGGAAGGAATAAAAATATTAAGCATGTATTCAAGTCATTCAGATTGCAAAATCAGCCATGGTGCTGGACTAAAGAAACTACTATAATAAGCAAATAAATAAATAAATAAAAAACTTAAAGAAGACATTTCTAGTCAGATATGAATTCTTATGATCAGAAAAATAAATGTCAGAGAATATTAGAAAAATGAAAGAAATAACAAGTCAGTAGTAAGAAGGGATGCATAAAATATATTATGAGTTTCTAAAGTATTAGCAAATATCATCATCTTACACATATATAATAAATGTAAATATATTAAATTTTGATGATTCCCAGGATGATGGATGTATTCAATATTATGCTGGCACAAGTTTCAGCTATAGTTAGCAATTATAGGGGATAACTGAGAGGGAGACCCCAAATTTTACTCCATCTTTCATAATATATAAATCAGATTCCCACACATCCCTTGTTTTCACTGAGGTGATACAGGTCTTTATTAAAATATACTCAAACTATTCTTCCCTGAGTTTTAGACATTCTAGAACTGTTTTCATGATGTCTTTCTTTTCCCAACCAACCTCCCCAGATTTCTCCTTTTCAGCCTCTCACTTCTCTTTCAGTTTTAGTTTTATTACTAAATTTCTATTTTTTATAAATTACCAGTAAATTTAAATTATTATATGATCTGTGTTCTCCCTCTTTATTAGAAACTATCCATAGAAATGACTTCCACTTCTACTGTTAAGCATTCCCATCGCTTAATATTGAATAAGTTCACTTTTGCTTCCAGGAATTTCCCCAGGAAGATTCTATGATTATTCATATCCAAACTATTTATCCATACTTATGTGAAATTCAGACAAAAGCTGGACTCGGGTGTCTTTGGTGCTTGTTTCCCTGAGGCCTGCTGAGTCCTTTGTCCTGGGATTTCGACTGGTCCGGTCGTAGCTCTCAGGTAGAGGGATGGGGCTGGTAATCTGGGCGCCCTGCACAAGTCCTCTGGTTTGTGCAGGAAGTAGAGGAAGCCCTGCTGGGGTGTTGCTGGTGGGGGGGACTACCCCCCTCTGGTTTATTCCCACTCCCATCAGTTCTCATCAGCAATAAGAAAACCACAAATAATCCAACAGAAGAAACAAATGAGATGAGGGGTATAATTAAAAGCCTTGCACACACACTTTCCCTAGGTAGGACCCAACAAAGCTTGGGAGAAACACTGAACACAGAACTGTGAGACCAATCTAAAGAAAACCTATTAGGATTACTCCAACACCATCACCAGGGCCTAAGAACTAGAATTCTGGCTCAGAGTAGCCTCCAACAAAAGCAAGGCACACCCCTTCTGGACAGTGGGAAGAAGGTCACAGAAATATGGCAACTGCTCTGACAGCTAAGCGACAAGCCATGATCCTGGAGCCCAACCAGACAAACCATCAGCTGACATCTGTCTCATCAGTGTCTCTGACTGACAAAGGAGAGGCTCTCTAAGCCTGATGCCGGAACTACAAGGTGCAAACAAACAAACAAACCACAACAACAATGACCAAAAAAAGGGGAGGGGACTGAGAACAGAAAGGAGCAGCCACTGATGGACTTCAAATGAGCTCAGACTGGCTGCCCAATGCATGTCAAGACTGGAAATCTGAGCAGCATGGTCTACCGTGCCCCCGGGAACACAGACCCTCATCTAAGAAAAAGACATTGCTCCAGAAAAAGAAGAGACTGAAGGGCTAGACATGGGTCAGCAAACAGCCATGAGAGGAGGTGGAGTCACCATTTGGGGGAGGGGAGGGTTGGTCAGGGAGAAGGAGGATATACCCAAGGGGAGCAACAATCACATAAATGTGACTGAAGTTGTATGATACTAAAAGTGAATAAAGAAAAAAATCAATTCAAAAAAAAGTTGGACTCAATGCAAGCCTTCTTTGAGCCCCATTTTCTCCCACAGTAAGAGCCCCATTTTCTATGGACAATGCTGTACCCCCACGCAGCCTGCAGAGTCAGTACTCCCAAATTTGTCTCTGAATTTGTAAAAGATAGATATCAACTCTTCAGAAAAATGTTACTGATTGGATCAGTTTACTACTGCTACATAACAAGTTTCCACAAATTTTAGAGCCCAACAGAACACCTTTTATTATTTCCTAGTTTCTGTAAAGCCAGGTTTCTGTATAGTACTGACTCTCTGTTCAGAGGATCACAAAATTAACATCTGGGTAATTGATCAGATGTGATCTCATCTTGAGACAGCGGGAATATTTTGCTTTCAGATCCATTTTTCAGGTCATTAAACAGGACCCGTTACTTCATGTCCATGGGCTTGAAGTCTTCATTTTCAAGCTGGTTGTCTGGTAGGTTCTCCATCTTCCTCTGAGGCTGCTTTCAAGCGTTTGCCGTGTGGCATTTTAGCACTGCAAAGGAGATTCTTCCTCACATCCAATCTCTCTCGTTCTATGTGTCCTGTTTCTATAAGCAGGCAAAGGAAACCTTACTTTAAAGGACTCAAGTGATTAGGTTAGACACACTTGAATTTTTTTCCCTTTTGATTAACTGAAAGTCAACTGATTAAAAAACCTTAATTATATCTGCAAGATTCTTTGCCTTGTAATATAGCTTTATCAGGTATTTAATTTAAGGAACAAAAAATCATGGGGCTTGTGTTAAAATTTTGCCTATCACACTAATTAACCTAATTATTAAAGTTTTAATTAAATGTAAATCAAAGGAATTTTGTTGTCGATAAACATATTTCCCCAAAATTAAACTTCAATAACTGAAAACCAGAGTATCTCAAAGACTGAATCAAATTAAAGCAAATATGCATGGACTATGAATTATAAATTTTAAAGTTTTCAATAGCACTAATGAATATATCAAATAGTGATACTTATATTTTAGCTACATTCTTAGATATTTTAGAAATTAGTACTCATATTTATTAATTATATAGTATATAAGTCCTCTATTAAATCAGTTTAAAAAATAGCTTCATTATTTAAAATTTGATGATAGCAGCTTTTCTGAAACATAACTGTTTACCTCTAATTTAATAACATGTTTGATAACTTTAATACTATCTGCTTGTCCATTTCAATTTTTTATCAATTGTATCAATTGATATAAAATGAAAATGTATATGTTCATTTAACATGAAGCTATTTTAATGTATCTGTTACACAGAGATGAAGACTGCAGTAAATTCATGTTTAACTAAAAATTTTCAACCAAGCTTATTCATGCCTGATGAAGTCATCACTACTTATCAAAAGTCATAGTCATTTACAAATGATTAAATGCTCTTTACCTAGATTGGTCTGTCTTTGAAGGAATTCTCCGTAAGGTAAAGGTATCTTTTTTAAGAAAAGATTTAAATAGTTTGTATATATATATATATATATATATATATATATATATATATATATATACTATATATACATATTTCACATCATTATAGGGGACTACAATGAGGTTAAGGTACCTTATCTCACCATTTCTACTGGAAGTCTTAGCCAAAATAAAGAAAAATATGCAGGTTCTAAAATAAAAAAGTAAAATTATCTTTGTTCAAATGACATCATCATTAATATGTAGAAAATACTAAGACCACAATTTTTTTCTAAACCTGTTAGAATTTATAAATAAATTCAATAAATAATTACATTTGTAAAATACAAAATCAACATACAAAAATCAGTTGTGTATCTATACACTAACAATGCACATTCTAGAAAAAAATTAGACAATACTCCAATTTACAATAGTATAAAATATTTCAGAATTACCAACAAAAGAAATGAAAGATTTATACACTAAAAAATATAAAACATTGAAGAAATAATGAATATATACAAATAAATGGAAAGGTCCTCTTGTTCATGAACTAAAAGACAGCAGCATTAAAATAGCAATACTGCCCAAAGTGATCGACAGATTTAACATAATCCTTATAAAAACCCCAGACATTTTTAATAGAAATTAAAAAAGCAACTCTAAAGTTAAAAGGGAAACCACAAATTACCCTAAAAGACCAAAACAATCGATTAAGAACAAAGATAAAGGCATCAGACTTCCATATTTCAAAATACAATACAAAGCCACAGTACTCAAAAGCATATTCTACTGGCTTAAAAGTAATATAAAGACTAATGGAATAGAAGAAAGCCCGTAAAGGTGCTGAGAATCACAATGAGGAAATGACAGTCTCTTCAATAAATGGTGCTGGGAAACCCAATGGTCACCAGAAAAAGAATAAAATCAGTCCTTTATCCTGCACTGTGATCAAAAATCTGCTCCAAATGATTAAAAACTAAAAGATAAGATTTGATGTTGTAAAATTTCTAAAAGAAAACAAAGGGGTAAGTTTTATGGCACTGGTGCATGCAATGGTTTCCTGGGCATAACACCAAAAGACAGACATGTAGGATAATATGAAACCTAAGAGTCTGCAAGGCAAATTTAGAAATTAATAGAGTAAATATACAACATATGGAATTATGTATGAAGGAATACACAATGCAGACTTATATATGGAGAAATATTTGTAAGCCATCATATCTGATGAAAGATTAATATCCACACTATATTTCAGGAACTTCTTCCATTCAGTAGCACTAAGAAAATAGACAAATGTAATCTGTAACCTGATAACCAATTGAAAATGGACAAAGGGCTTATGTAGACCCTTCTTAGATATGCATTATGTAGACCCTTTATATATATATATAAATGTATAACTAATCACCAGGGAAATGAAATTCAAAACTATAATGAGATGGCTCCTCATACTTGGATGGCTATTATCAAAAGCAAGTTTCCACCAAATAGAGAGAAATCAAAACTCCCCCACAGCGTCTGTGGGAATGTAAAAGGATGCAGACTCTATTGAAAGCAGAGTAACACTTCCTGAAGAGATGATGTGCTAGAGTAACATCACCTCTGCGAATATCTGAAAGAACTGGAATGAGATCATACAGAGATGTTTGTATTCCCATTCATTGCAACGTGTAACATATAATCTAGATATAAAAAATAATTTAAGTGTCTACTGATGATTTATGGATGAAGCAAATGTGTATATCTAGAATGGAATGTTATTGTTGTATAGAGGAAGAAAATATTGTTAGGAGCAACAATGGGATGAACCTGGAGGAAGTGAAATAAGCCTATCATGGGATAAATACCCCATGCTTCCACTTAAATGAGGAACCTAAAATAGCTAAGCTTTTAGAAATAGACTAAAATGGTGGTTCCCAAGGGACTGAGGGAGGAGATGATAGTTGTTCAGCAGTAAATGGTTTTAGTTATTCAAGAAGAGTAGGTTCTAAAGGTGTACTGTATGACATTTAACGTTAAATGTCCATGCATTTAAAAGTACTATATTGTTCACTTTAAAACTGGCTAAGAAAGATAATTTTGCTAAGTATTCTTATTTTTATTTTAAAATAGGAAAACTTAAAGATAAGCAAATGGATAAATAAAGGAGTTCTCTGAAAAACTTTGAAGTCAGCCAAGATTATAGTGTTTATTCCTGATTCTGCCTCTTTTGAAACAAGTGCTGATTATTTCTTTTAAACTCTGAAGCAAAATTTACACAAGATATTATTGAAATCACATGAAAACAGAAAAGTAATTTTTATTATTTTTCACAGAAAAAAGTAGCACTTTGTTTTTCAATAAAAAGATGTTAAAATAAGTATCTCTTGGCAAATACATAAACTAGTTCTGAAGTGAGTTTAAAGTGCATGAGGACACAGCTATGCTTGAACAGCTGCCTTTCTGTTTGCTGAGCCACAGCATCAGTAACTGAGTCATGATTTCGTTGGATTGTATGAATCAAAGCACAGCAAGCAGAGATATAAGAATGACTATTTTTTTTTCATTATCTATAAGGGGAACTAGGTAGAATGTTGGAATCAGTTTAATATATTTATTTATATACTTACATATATATGTATATATATGCATACACATATATAGAGCGGTCTATATAAATATATCCTTGAAAATTCTCTATCTTTAGAAATTCTTCTGCCAGAATATCCCAGGAAATAACTGCATTCATTATCAGACTATGCAATTCAGATTGCTTAAACAATGCTTTACTTATACTGGAGATAGATATCTGAAAGTCTGTAGATAGAATCCTGAAAGCAGTAGTTTAGTTGTCAAATCTCTTAAGTTCTGGTTCACTGCTGCTATTCTGAGTGCAGAATAGTTGCTAAATATGCAGGCATCATTTTCACAGTCAAAGCAATAAGAAACAGAAGAAGGACACCTACCTGTTACATGTATCTATTTTTCAGGAACACAGATTCTCCTAAAGAAACCCCAAGCCAGGAGAAATGCAACATCTCATTGAAAAGAATAATTGCCATAATTTGTGTTTATAGAAAAGGAGCTTAGAAAACTGTGTGTTCAAAAAGTTATGGTAACCCTATGCATGGCCTTGACTAATTATGATATAATTGTCTGGTGCTGTGCTCTTAACTTTAAGTTCAGCTGGTAAGAAGTACTGGATGCAACATCCGTTGGGAAAGTGCCTGTCTCCTGAGAGCAGTTCATGTCCTCACTGAAGAAATCATAGATGGCCTAATGATTTGGAAATATTCTAGCCCAAATATCTAAGTGATTGGAAATAGCCATCTCTTTTCCCTTCTTCCCTCCCTTCATTTTTGAGTACCTACTGAATTATACACTGTTCAGTATTTTATTACCCTTTCAAGGGCATCCAGTCACAGCTCTTGGCAGCCATCTTCGAGGACAACTCTTCTCATCTTTGTTTCATATCAAATGCGTTCACAGTTATGTTTGACTTTACAGTTCACTCATAGTGTGATGAGTGCATAGATATTTCCATTTCCTTTGACAAAGGAGCAATATTTATGCTTGTATTGCCTGCAAAAGATCACAGATACAACAATTGTTAAATACCTGGTCAGGACACAGAGAAGTCTAATCTCAGACGAAAGTTTCTAATAACTTCTTTTTAACCCTTATACTTCTTACTGTCAAATGAGTAAGAAAAACTTAGTAATAAGAGCTTCACATATCACTTTCTTCTTCTTTACCTATAATATTAGTACTAATGACCAAGAGACAAGACTTAGGAAGTCAAAGTTTTTTTATTTTCTAAAGAGAATACTAACAACTTAGCCTATATAATACCAAAATATGCATTTGTATTTTGCTTTTCTGGATGTGCTCACACATAAATAATTCCACTATTTGTCAGGCAGAAAATATCTGGGTACTAATTAAACACTTAGTTTGTGTTTTCTGAAAATTAAACAACAAAAAACAGACAATGTTAATCCTCTAAACTGGCTTGATGTCGCAGTACTGAAACTGCAGTCATTTCCGCAGAACTACAGTTGTTCAGCTACTTGCAAAGGAGTAATTTTTTCCATTTTGAATAATTCTGATGATGCAACAAATTCTGTGTGGTTCACATGAGATAAATCTGAAATAATTCAAAAGCACTACAGATGTGCAAAAATGTTAAGACCGTTTTTGTTCATCAAAGTGTAGAAACCAATATTATGTCTACAGATGGTTTCTTTAATATATAACAAAATCATGCCAGAAACAATACAAAATTTTAGATTCAAAGGAATCCTCATGTTTTGTAAAACATTTTACTCCTCTTACAATCACAAACATGATCTGTAATATAAACTTCTTAGCTTAATTATATCAGAAACAGAGTTTGGGTTAAATACAGTAGACACTGTGCCAGTGAGTTCTAATCGTGCAGAAAATTATATCTTACTTAACTGCTCTTTTTTTATCCAAAGTTTATTATTTCTAAGATCAGTATACTTGCGGATATGCACATATACTTGTGTCTACATATTCCACATGTACTTAAGTATGTATATGTATAGCTATATATTTCCAGATTTAATAAACATTTCCCTTCAAAGAAGGTATTATTTTGATTGGTGAACAAAATCAGTCATATTCTTGGTTTTCTTGGTTTAACTAGTCTATGGAATTTTATGAAATAGAAATTTAAATATTTATCTGAAAAAAATTGATTAGTCCTCATCTTTCAGGGCCTTAAGTCTCCGGCCTTACTTCAGGTTCCATTATTTTAATGGCTGATCCACTTGATCAGTTTCCCATTTCATTTTGAAGATGCATTATTGCACTCTAGAACTGACTGAAGTGTCCAGGGAGAAGAGACAAAAGGCATTTAGACTACTCAATGAGTTAGTGTTGGCAGCTGCGTAGGATAAGAGAAATAAAACGACAAGGAGAGATGGCCCAGCCACAGCCGGGGGTCAAATGGAAGTATGAACCATGAGACAACTTTATTAACTAAAGGGAGAGGTATTTATAGACACAGGTCGAAGGCCTGGCAGGGCCTGGTGAAGGTCTGGCAAATTCCATGAAAGATAAGCCATCCTGAGAGACAATTAACTTTCTAAGCAAAGAGTAATTCTGAGTATGTAGAGGTGGTCTCTAATCCTGGGAAGAGCTTAACATTGATAAGGAAAAGCCAGGCACGCTATCTACTACATCAGAAGGCCATTCCAGAGAGCTCCTAGGTTTTCCCAGGGGCCATTAACGAGAGAGGTTTTCCTTTATCTCAACCGGCATGGCTCTTTTGGAATGCAAATGGCGCACAGCAAGTTAGTAGTCTCTGTTTGCTGGGATATAACTCATTGTGTAGCTCAATCTTTTTGTTTCTTCACAATTTTCTCCAACCTTTTCTTGATTTCTGGCTTCTATGCATGCTCAGAGTCTTTCCAAGAACAATCGTATACTAAGCCTGAACTCAGATCTTGAGTTTTGCCTTGTTATTTTTGCTCTCTGGGCAGCAATCCTATAATTACTGTCCCTGTAACCCACCTTCACCAGGACTTTCATTCTTTTACTGAAACAGGGTATAATGAAGACTTTCTGACTTTAACTGTTTACCCCTATCTGCCTGCTTTTCTCTACAAAGCAGGCTACACACTCTTTACTAGCATTTTCACTGATCACCTTTACCATTGATATGCAAACATCAGCTACCAGCTTCTCTCTGCTTTCAGTTCCAAAAAACTGCAGAAAAGAAAAACTTTAAAACACAGTTTAAACTTTCCACTCGTGGGTTCTTACCACCATCCCCAGCCTTCTCAGCCAAAATACCAAACCAATGTAAGACTATCAGTGCAGTGCAGACTAATTTATTTCTAACAAAGTGATTTCTAATTATCCTAATAATTACAAAAGAAACATGTAAGACTCAGAATACT
>PVHY01016095.1:0-34544 GCA_004024945.1 Uropsilus gracilis | reverse complement strand
TGCCCGGGGTACCACAAACTCAAGCCATCCCCAGCCTCAGCTTCCCAGGTAGCTGGGATTACAGGCGTGCGCCACCACGCCCAGCTGTTTTTTTGGAACCAGGTCTCACTACGGGCCCCAGGCGGGACTCGAACCGCGATCCCTGGCCCCGGCCGCTTCATAGGCTGAAGCTTACAAGCACGAGCCACCGTGCCCGGCATGGTCTTGATACTACTTGCAAGGGCTGGGATTAATCTGGTGTGTGGCTGGTTTTTAAGGGCTAGTTAGTCCTGTTTGTTAAGTTTAGTTTAAGTGCCCTGTTTTGCTTGTTTTCCTGCTCAATCCCATTGGGAACTGAAATTAAACTCCAGGACTTCACCTGAGAGTTGAAAACCTTCACTGCCTTCCAAAACTCCACAGTGGGTACCTCATACAGATTGTACCAATGGAGTTGTAGTCTAAGTGAAGAGACAGATTCCTGGTTCTTTCTAATTGGCCATCTTCCCAGAATCCTCTCTCATTTAAAAAATATAATTTCACAAATATCTTGTACTGTAACCAATTTTCATTGCCAATTGTAGGGGCAAGCATCAGGTTCACCAATCTGTATAGGTTCATTATTGGTTCTAATAGTTACACAGATACATCAGGCAGGACAGAGGCCAGGAGAGCCTTCCCCCTACCCCAAGTGTCGTCACACTTGCTCTGGGCTCTCTCCTGCTCATGTGCCCACTTTATCCCCCTATCCTAGGCCCAGGTGTTCACATTTACACATGCACACAATCACTGGGCTGCACAATCATGGGAAAGATGCAGTATCCCAGGTGCAGATTATATAGGCTAATGGAAGAAAAAGCCCGAGTAAATTACCCTACACATCCCTAGAATAGGAGCTGCATTTGTCTATCTTGGTCATTATTGAGTTCCTAGAGCCTGGAATAGTTCTTGGGTGCAATGATAATGTTGAAAAAATAAATGCAAATTGTTCTTTACAGCGAAACTATGCTTAGGAGCACAGAACGTGTGTACATCCCCATTTTAAAGGAAAGATAATGGAGTTCTGGAATGGGTGACTGATTCAAGGTGACAAATCTAAGGTCTAGGTCAAGTTTGATGTCTACTACTTCTGCAGCCCTTTCTCTATGTAGTTGTTGCATACTTGAACAATAAGGGGTTAGGAGTGCCAACCCCCACACAGCAGGAAATCATTTTTAATTTTTTACTCTCCAAAGGCTTATCTAATTATGCCTACTGCTAATCAGAAGCCTCATCAATAGCACACAAAGTTGATTAACACATATTTTGTATGCTACATGTATTATATCTTATAGTCTCACATTAGGGTAACTTGGAGAAAAGAAAATGTTAAAATCATAAGGGAAGTAAAGTATAGTTATTGAAGAAAATCTGGATATAAGTGAATTTACTGCCCAAATTCATGTTTAAGAGGCAACTGTACTTAGAAATTTTTAATATAAACAACACTGATATCCAATGAGAAGCTACAATCCTTGCTTTCCTTACTCCAGGCCACCCTTCTCTCTAGATGGAAGGATCAGCTTTGTAAAGCATAGGCCCATTTGTCCAGTCACCTGCTCAGAATCCTCCTTCACAGTCTATTCATTCTCTACAGAATGAAGCACAGATTCCCTTGTGAGGCATTCGAAACTCATTATGAAATAACCCAGCATGTCTTTCAGGCCACACTTAAATCGAGCAACAAAACCAACAAAACAGGAAACTTAACTTACAAAGAGGAGCATCTGGCTCTATAAACCCAGCCACTCACCAGTTCATCCCACTCCAAGCAAGCAGTAGCAAGACTACACTAACCGTAAGAAAAGGCAAAACAGATTTATTCACTAGAAAGACAAAATAGGCAAATGTGACTGGGGATAAAGGATCCCTTGGGTAATCTTACCACACAGTTCAGTCTCCAGTCCAAAAAACTACACATGGATCCTTAGCCACATGTGTCCACAAAATGGCAACTGTGCCACCTTCAAGCCAAATGAAGAGACCAAGATGGGGTTGTCGCCCCTCCTTCAAAAGCAGGAGATTCAAATCCAATAAAGAAACTAAGATTGTGCCATCAATCCTTCCAAAGACACAGCTCTAACATTCTTTCAGCTTCACTCTAAAGTGGCCCAAAACCAGCAAGACTCACTAGATACACAGCAGCAACCACTTCAGACATCTCATGATGAAAGCAACAACACCCCAAGTTCTCTTCAGGTCACCAGACAATTCCCAAACTTCACAGTTTCAAGGTTAAAACAAATGTTCAAGTACCACATTTCCAGTTCAG
Source organism: Uropsilus gracilis (assembly GCA_004024945.1). Classification (NCBI taxonomy): domain Eukaryota; kingdom Metazoa; phylum Chordata; class Mammalia; order Eulipotyphla; family Talpidae; genus Uropsilus; species Uropsilus gracilis. The sequence continues at coordinate 32,257 of PVHY01016095.1, read as the reverse complement.
TTTACAAAGATCATGAGTTTCTCCAGCATGCTTCTCTGGGTCCTCACTGGCCCAGGCTAGGGATGGAGGGTCACAGTGTAGCTTCCTTCCCTGCCCTGCTGCTACACATAGCAGCAGCACCTCCAAGGTCTCCAGCCTCCTTGCTGCTCGTCTGCTTTCTCTCCCTTCTTCTGCTTCTCCTCTCTCCTCTCCTCCTTAAATCCCCTCACTCTGATCCTCTCATGAGAAGGCTTGGCTTCCCTTCTCCAAGTTTCTACCTACCAGGGCACAATGGCTACCATCTTAATACAGCACTATCATGCTGGTGGTCATGGCCTCCCAATTTCATTACAGCCCCTTTATCAACCTCACTGTTGTTCTCTGAGTCTAGCATACACTGTGCTTTTGGTTTCCCACCCTACTCCTGCATATCAGGAGCTTGACTCATGATCTTGTTTTATCTGGAAAACTTACCATCCTTCATCTGCTCTCAAGTTTCGTTCAAGGTTTAGCTCAAAATCATCTCTTCTATGTAAATCTTGCTGATCCCCTAAGTCAAAGTGTGTATGTGTACTCTGCTAGGCAGAGAGGAACAAGATGTGAGTCCTAACATCAAGTTGGCTGAGTGTTCCAGGAGACTGAAGTGCAATAATCACAACTAATGTTGATTGAGCATGTACTCAATGTCAGCAGTATATTGACTCATCTAATGTACACAACAGCAAAATTAGGTGTGTACATATTCCTGCTTTAATTTTAGAGCTAAGGAATAAGAAAGAATCAAGAGACTAGGTACTTTGCCCAAGGTCAAAGGCTGGAAAGATGAGGAGCTGAATTCAAACTGGTCATTGAGTGTAGAGGACCTGCATTTGAAGTTCACCGCTTGCCATAAATATTCACAATAAAGAAGTGCTTTTGTGTCATTATGTTCTAATTGTTCTGAGTGAGTACTGGTAGTGCCTGGAAGCTCCCTCAGGTAATTCTATCATGCAGCTGGATAAGAACCTCTGCTAAGGAGGATAATGGGATACAAAGATGGTGGATGGTTCAGAAGGTCGGGGGCCATAGGAATTAGAAGAGGCTTGACTTAGCTCAACTGGCCAGGTGGAAAACTGTGAATTGAGAGGAATGAACAGGACATGGGGGACAGAGAAGCTTCAGTAACTGGGAACTGCCAGCCAAGCTGAAAGAGCAATGTGACCCTTAGAGAGGAAAAAAGGCGCCACCTTGATCTTGAATGTCATGCTTAAAGAATGTGGAATTGATCCTTCAGGCAATAGGGAGACACGGAAGACTTAAAAAATTATTTTTGCATTCATCATTTTTAATAAGCCCCCTGGAGGCTTACTTGAACCACTCACTTGGAGAAAATCTGCCCTGGTGGACATACAGGATTTATGTAATACCGGTGTTTGTCTGATACTGTGCTACATGGGGGAGCACCCTAGCAATACTCTTTGTCCACGAGGTAGAAAAAGTCAGGGTCCATCTGGAAACATTTAGTAGTTATGAGAGACTTGTGCTGTGTTTCCAAAATGCCAAAACTCCCTTGAGGACAGACATCTCTGAATGGGGAGAGGCCACATCTGCAGCCTCCCTATCCCCATCTCTGCCCTGCCTGATGTCAGGCCTCCACTGCTTGTCAGGGTAGTGGGCTGTTTGAGTGTGGATGGAGAGAGCAAAACTGGCTCTCTCCAGGTTAGGAGATAGGAGGGGCCTTTGCAATGTGGAGGTGGCCTCGATCTGCAGAGAAACCTTTATACAGATTGTGTTCCTCCAGGCTATTCTAGAAGAAGTCCGAAGTGCACTAATCATAGTAACTGAATTGCTTGTTGCCATGACACCAGTGGTCACTACGTTAACCTGCTGGGATGCTCTGAATGAGAGTGAGTGAGCCAAAGAGAACAGTAATTTCCTTTCTCATTTTTTCTTTCCCATTTATTCTTTTATTTCCTCCTGTTATCTTAAAGAAATGCCAATAGAAAAGTGCAAATCACACAGGCACGGAAGCATGGAAGGTGGGTCAGGCTTTGCCTTTTCTCAGTATGTTGACATCTAAGAATGCACCAGGCTGCTTGCAGTGCTGCATTTGGGCACTGGGTGCCTGAGCAGAGCACTGCCTGTTGGTTTGGTAGAGACTCAAGGCTTCAGAGTGGTTACAGGGAGCTGGTCTTTTCAGCTCCTCGAGGACCCTGATTCTAATTGTTAGCCAAAGATGGTTGGTTATGCATACATACAGCTGACACTTGAAAAATCAGGCTTTCAATGACACAGGTGGGTTTGCCTGTGAACAGATGACAAAAACTTATGGCATTGATGAGTGCAGCACAGTACTGTCAGTATATTTTCTCTATGATTTGCATAATATTATCTGACTTACTGTATTATAAGAATAGCCTATATAAAACATATACAAAATATGTGCTAAAGGACTGTTTATATTCTCCATAAGACTTCAGGGATGACAGGCTATAGTTAAATCATTGGGGAATCAAAACAAAAGCTATGTGTAGATTTTAGACTGAATGGGAGTTGGCACCCCTGACACTGGCATTATTCAGGAGTCAGCTGCACAAACATGCTTGTATATTATATATGTACATTCTATGTATATAGTTGTATATAAATATATATAATTTCTTATGTGTAAATCTGTGTCTATATATTAATTTTCCCTCTCCCTTGTGAAGGATTGCCTTGGGACTTCAGGCTTAAATGTGTCAGTTATCAGCACAGAACTCTCTAAGTGACTGACTATGTCAATGGTGTTTATGTCCTGAGTTGCATCAGATAAACAAAGAAATTTTTAATCTTACGTTTTTCAGACAGATGTCCTCTCAAAAATGAACAGGGTCTGTGTGTGCCTGTAATCCCAGGTACCTGGGAAGCTGAGGCGGGGATTGCCTTAGTCTGTGGTACCCTGGGCAACGTGAGCCTGAGATTCCACAGGCAAAAATAGCGAGACCTAGTCTCAAAAACAAAACAAAACAAAACAAAACAAAAAATCTCTTACCCAGTTGGACTTGTAGCTGAAAGGTTATTCCTGACCACTTCCTAACTAACAGTACCTATGCATCAGTTATTTTAACTAGGAAGACTGTAGTAAATAGGTTTATTCAAGAGTTTGAAGAACACTTTTTCAACAGTTCCCTCACCTGAAACCACAAAGCTAATTTGAGGAAGTTGAGTGGACATTAGTCTTCTAATCTGAAGCAGTGAAGTGACAGACTTAAGGCCACACAATGCACATACTCTCTATTTCCCTCTAGTTGTCCTTTTACTACATCAATCTCCTCACATATTATAAATTCCAGACTAGTCTATGATTTACTATGTAACATTTTTGTAAAATAAAAATTCCATCCCTTATTTTATAGTACATTCCACTTTCATAAGCTTGGTACATCTATAACCTTCACTTCACAGGACCTGGGAGGTAGGCTTCTCAAATGTTATAGTCACATGCAAATAACACTCGTTGAAATTAAGCTGTGTGGCTAGTCAGAAGTCTTTGGTCCAGCAAGAAAAGATGACAGACTAATCAGGATCTCCTTTGTGATTTTAGAGATGAGTGTGAAAGTCTTGAAAACTAAGGGAGCCAAAGTGTCATGCAGGATCCTGACTGAGATGCATAAATTGAGGGCTGGAAAAAATGGAGAAAACAGGGAGAGAGAATTCTGCCTTTGTTCTGGCCACTTCCCAGGTCCCATTTCTAGTCTGATAGTGATCCAACTGGAATCTGTCTCCTCTGCGTGACAAAGATGTTTCTAGGCCCTCCTTCTGGAGGCAATTTTGAGTTGTTTCTGTTCCTTGAAACTTTGACTATAATCCTTTTCCTGTTGGTTAGTTCTTTGTGTCCTGTTTCCCTGGAATAATTAGCAGTAAGCCGAAAACCCTTAAAATGAGAAGGGTGTGTGCACTTATGTTTTGGTTATGTTTGGTCATATCCTGCTCTGGAGCTTGGCTCTGGGAAAAAGCCTGGCAAAGAATCCATGAGTGTGGTGGCCCCTCAGAAGGCAGAACACAGCCTGAGCACCTGGGGAGCTCTGGCAGGAAGAAATGGGAGTGGGCGACTTTGAGGCTATGCTTTCATGTCACTATAATATTTCTCTTATGTGACCTAGGTTCACAACCAGGGGTGACTCTGTGCCCCAGCAGCATTTGGCAGTGAGTAGGAACATATTTGGTTGTCACTGGTGAGGGCTGTGAGAGTAGATGCTAGGGGTGTTATCAGACTCCTTGAAATATACAGGCTGGTCCCCCAGCAAGCCCAGCACACTAACGGTGTCAGGTTTGATTTATGGGAATCGTCACTTACCCAGCATATTTATAAGACTATTACACTTCCTGAGATTTTAGTCTGGGAACTTTCATAAATGTTACTTGTATTTTTTTGATAACTCAGGTGTGACCTACTCAGGATTATTTTTCTCGGATGACTTTTTTCTTCTTTTAGGGTTATTTCTAATCTCCACGTATGGTTAAACCTGCAAATCTGAACGCAGAGACGCTCACTCCTAGGCAAGTGGGTGTGTCAAAGAGTTCACCCATTTGTTCAATGGCTGATAAATGATGTTGCCGTTAGGCTCATTGATCCATGTGGCACGTTTCCACATGTCTGAAAACCAAAAGAAAGCCTTTTTTTGGTGTGTGCGTCCTAGACCGTGATTTTGTACCTCATTAAGAACCTGACATATGGTAATGCTTACCACATCCACAAAGGCTTCAACCAATAGTGATTTCTAGTGAGACTGCAAACAGTAATTATGTTTCAGAAGTGGTAGTTTAGATCTTATATTGCCAGTAGGAAAAAATACTAGTTTGCAGGCATGCCCCCAAATGAGCTCTAAAGAACTCCTTCCAAGAGTTATTTATCCTCTGTAATGGTGGGGGGTACGAAGAGCAGCAAATCTGGGGGAAGGGGCGAGGATGTGAGTAGAAGCTGGTTGTGGGGTAGGGGGGCATGACTACTCCTCTTAGTTACTCTGGAAACCTTAAGCAGTTGAGCAGACTCAGAGAGCTTTGCAAGAAGAGTTTCTCTCCTCAAAACATCTTTCCCTAACGTGTCTGACACTGGAGAGTAGCCCTGCTTCCTCCCAGTGAGTTCACTCTCTTGAGCTTTGAGATTTGTGGTTGCCAAGGGCTGTCTACCGTGAATCTGGAGCTGGGTATTTGGTTCAGTCCAACAGTGGTCCCTAGAGCATCCACTGGTCTGAACACTCTGTGCTTTTCTGTCTGCCTTCAATCCCAAGGCACAGAAAAACATTTTTTGGGCTGGCAGAGTCTTCCAGCTGAGGAAGGAAAATGAGGGTGTGTCTGCAAGATCCACTATATCTTCCCATCTGTCTTTTGGTAAAGAATGGGTTCATCTCGGATGACAGGCTTCCAGTGCTCCCCAAGGTGCAAGAGGCAAGTTTGGGGGTGATAGAGTACATTCTTGAATCCCAGAAACCGGAGGCTTGGGGTAAATGGGGGTTTGGGGGTGTGTAAGTGTAAGAGAGAAGGGAGTGTGGCTAAACACTTGAAGACTATGGAGGGTTAAGCCCTAGATTTGGTGGGCACCAGCAGAGTCATTTATGAGCAGGAGTTCCAGATCTCCAGTGGGTGTCACAGGGCCCCAAACTCCAGAGACCCTGCCCGGACCATTCCCAGCTCCACAAAGTCTTCCAACCCTCCATGTCCTGTTTAACAATTTTGACCCAGCTGTCCGGTGGCCTGATACATGAGATTGAATTGGTCCCTTTGTTCATCTTCATGGAAAGTTCTAGAAGTTTAGAGCCCGTTATTGAATGCTAATCTTGTGCTTCACTCTACACATCTGTGGCTTTAAAAAAAATTATTATGGTGATTTTGTCAGGTAAATAGTCTATGCCTTTGTTTCAGAGCGGGAAATTAGGGGCTAGAGAAATTTTGTAATCTGTCTTAGTTTAGAGAGTGAATATGTAGCAGGACCAGAATTAAATCCCAGGCCTCAAACATTTAACCTCACTGACTGCCATGCCATTTTACCATGCCACACAATGGTTTCACCTTTTTCTTGACATATCTGTCCTAGGCTTTTTTAAGTTCTCTGTTGAATAGTTAAGAGCCAACTGTATAATACATACAGTATGTAATGAAGTTTTCTTCACTGTAAGGTCAAGAGATGTTTTTAAAGGCTCATATTTGGGTTAAATGTACAGTTTTCTTTCTCCAAAATGTTATTTAGAGTGAAGTGAGGCACCAGGCATATTTTTAAGTTTAACCAGGCATAACACACCCATCTAAATAAACATCAAGAGTATTGTAATTGACTGTGTAATGGGATGTTAAAATGGGATGATCCTTTGTGTTAGTTTCAGCTGTGACTAAGTGCCAGCTACTGTGATATTCCAAAGGGTTCTTGAAGCTCCTGTCATTACTGCTTACCATACACAGGAGGCCACCTGTGCCCCTTTTTGGGGAGGTGGAGGTGGGAAAATGCCTAAAATTTTTATAAAGCATTCCTGCCCTGCAATGTCAAGCCACTGCCTCAGCTTCTCCAGCCTCTTGCATGGGCTGCAAGGGGCAGTCAGCCCGGCATCCTGGTTCATGATTGTTTCCTGTAGAAGTCCAACTAGTAGCTCCTTTGGAATAGTTGAGTAGTTATTTCCCTTGTCTAGTGGGCTAGGCTATGATTGTAAGTCATCTACAGGAGAGGGATAGCTGTGCAGGGGAAACAGTCAGTCAGCTGTGCAGGGGAAACAGTCAGTCAGCTGTGCAGGGGAAACAGTCAAGCTTTAGATCATGCTTACATGGAGTGTGTGGAAGGCTGAGGATACTACAACAGGAAGCAGCTGGTGATTGTGTGCACTTGTCAGGGTCTGAGGGAAGGACTGTGACCCCTGCTGCCACAGATTTGTAGATAATAGCATCTGGGGAACTGCAGGTGAGGGACTGTTAACAAAATTTGGGCACTGCTGAAGAACCCATGGATACACTCCTACGGGAACAGGAAGCAGTTCTAGATACCTGCCAGCCCCAGGGTGCCAGCTCACAAGCATAGCAACCTATTAAGGCCTTTCTATTGCCTTGACCATTCCTTTCTGCACCCCTTCAACTCTGGACAAGAAGAGACCACCATAGCAGCTTAGAGGAAGAAGGGTGAAGAACAGGGTGAAGAAGAACAATCATACCCCTTCTTCTAGGAAGCAAGCCTAGAGTGGGGGATAAAAGCTTCAGCTGTGGATGCCATGTGTACATATGTAACATCACTCAAGTGTCATATGTATGAACAACTAAACTGAAATTGTTTGGGGTGTAACATCAACACAGTTTTATGAAAGACTTTGAACGTGGCCTGAAATATTAAGGGACCTACTTAGATTTCATCCTGGACAGATAAAACAACTGCACCCCAGATAGTGTGGGTGCAGGCAGTGGGGGGAACATGTAGGGGAAACTGGGAGCACAGATGGCTTCCTCTGTGTCTGCTGTCCAACGTGAGTTCACCTCCTTGACTCCTCACTCAGCCTGCACCAGTCTCCCAAGCACAGTTCTGACCCTACACCACAGATCCAAGGGCCTGTGCAGGTGTGCTTCCCTCAGCCTGGAATGTCCCTTTCAGACATCATACAGTCAGCTCCTGACTTCCTTCTCCCTGTTTAAATATCTCTTTGTTAGACATTCATCTAACCATGTGAGATGTCATGCACACCTCATTGTCTGCCTGTCCTCCTTATCCCATCCTTTGTACCAGGCCTTTCAGTGTATTATTTATTTTGCCTCCCCAGATTGGCAGTTCTAGGGAAATGGAGACTGTTTTGTTCACTCCCAAGTATATAGAATTGTGCACATGGCAGTGACCCAGTAATTACTTGTTATTGCTGCTGTTGAATATTCTAAGGCTCCTTAGATTCCTTTTATGTTTTGGAGTACAGATGCCTCAGTACAGATTCCAACAGCCAAGCCAGCCTGGGCAAGTTGACTTACACCTTTACATCCAGGCATGTTTTCCCTGTCTGGGACACAAAGGAACCTGCAGGAAAGAATTCATTTAGCATTGAGATGATAGTGACCTGATCCCTTGGATGCTATACATGGGTTCTCTTGAAGGAATTGATATATATATTTTTTTCTTTTTGAGTCTGAGTAAGAATGCAGAAACAGTGTTCCTTTTCACTATAGCCTAAAGGGTGATTTTTATGAATTTTTAACGCATGTCCATGCAAAATTTAGCCTTTCTCTAAACAAAGGAAAGAATGTGAGCCATTTCTCCCAGAGTCTTTGTCAAAGTAGAGTCCTTTACCAGATAAACAGATTTTCTGAAATTGCCTGAGTCACAGGAAGTCAGAATGCTGGGGTGGGATAAAAGCATGCCTTTTGGAAGCTGGCTGCCCTAAGAATTGGATAAAACTGTTGCATCTTGGCTTCCCTCTAAGCAGCAGTCCTTCCAACACATCTGAAAAGTGATCCTTAAATGAGATCATTTAAGAATGACAGATAAAACTCCTCCCTTCCTAGCAGCCTTCTCCCACAAGTTCTCTACCTCCATCACCCCCATTTTTAGTACAGGTGTCTGTGCTAACAAGGAAGAATTTTTTTGTTTGTTTGTTTTTGACCTTTGACTTGACTTAAGAACAGTTTTCAACAAACAAAAGGACAAGGAAAAGTTCAAACAAACTGGCAACAACTAAAGCACTCAGCAAGGACGGGGAAAGGAGGGTGAAGTTAGGATGGATGAACACAAAAGATCAAGATGACTATTCATGGGTGATATGGTAGTGGGAGAATCTTGGGATATACAATGATGTAAAAATACTTATACATGGAATAAAAAACTGAACAAAATGCTAAATGATACATGAGAAAAGCAGAATGTAGAATTTTACGTACTCAATATAAAGATAACTATGAAAATACGCCTATGAAATATACCTAAGAAAAAAAGAGAAAAAGCAAAAAATTGTTTTCAGGGGTGACCAAACTAGTTAGATAGGAAAGCCAGGACTAGAGATGATTGTTGCATGGTAGGTTAAGTCTTTGAGCTTGGGAACAAGATTGCTTGGGCTGGACATACTGCTCCATCACTCACCATCTATGTGATGCCAGACAATTTACTTCACTCAGTTTTCCCATCTATGAAATGGGAATAGTCATCATACCCCTTTTATTCTTGCAGTTCAGATGAAATCAGTAAATGCAGGAAGAGGACTTAGGATAGTGCCAGAACATGATAATAGCTCTGTAGGTGTTAGCAACACCCTCAGTGTTCTTATTAACATCCTTTTGCAGAACATAGCCTATCCAGACTCCAGCTGAGGCTGTAGAGGTCAAGCATCCAGGTAACTCTGGCTCAGGGCTGTGCCTCCGTTAGCCTGGTCTTGCATTTTGTATTTCTGGGTCTAGGGGGCATGTGAGTCTGGGACTGCCATTGAGTTAAATTCTTCTAGGGCTCCAGAACAGAAGCAGTTCTCTAATTTTATTCCTCTTTTCTCTGCTCAGAAATTTGTAAAAAACAGTTGGGTCAATCAAATGGTTGAGGAATGACAGCTAGCTTTTAAAAAAAGAACTGATAAAAACATCTAGTGGAATAATATGAAGCAGAAATAGGTCTATATTTTTTAAATGCTAAAACCAGAATTAAACATGAACACCAACATAGTCTCTAAACTGAATCTCAACTAGAATTTCCTTTGTTCTGAGACCTGGAGCTTGTAGGTATGATGTGGGCAAGAATTTTTGCATCTATTCTCTTGGTTCACCCTCCTCCCTTAGGATATCAGGCCTGCATTTTTTTTGCCAGCTGTAGATGTTTCCAGAAAGGGATTTCTGAATTGTAATTCATGGAGGGTTTTGTCTAGATTTTCTTCTATGTATTTTAGGGTTTCAGGTCTGACTTCTAAGTCTTTTATCCATTTTGAGTTGATTTTTGTAGATGGTGTAAGGGAGTTGTCTTGGTTCATTTTTTTTGCATGTCTTGGTCCAGTTTTCCCAGCACCATTTATTGAAGAGGCTGTCTTTGTTCCAATGTAGGTTTTTCACTCCTTTGTCAAAGATTAGCTGACCATATATGTGTGGTTTTATTTCAGGGCACTGAATTCTGTTCCATTGGTGAGATTGTCTGTTGTTGTACCAGTACCATGCTGTTTTTATTATTATGGCTTTGTAGTATAATTTGAAGTCTGGAATAGTTAGGCCTCCATTCGCTCTTTTTCTGGCCAGGACTTTTTTTGATATTCAAGGTTTTTTGTTATTCCATATGAATTTCAGTAATTTTTGTTCTATCTCTTTAAAGAACGCCATTAGAATTTTTATAGGGATTGCGTTGAATCTGTATATTACTTTTGGAAGGATGGCCATTTTGATGATGTTAACTCTTCCAATCCATGAGCAGGGAGTGTCTTTCCATTTCCTTATGTCTTCTTCTATCTCAGCAGTGTTTTAAAGTTTTCTTTGTATATTTCTTTTACATGTTTTATTAGGCTTATGCCCAGGTATTTAATTTTTTTTGTTGTTGGTGTGATGGTAAATGGGATGGGTTATTTTTAACTTCCTCTTCTCTTCTGCTTGGGTTTTTGCAAATAGGAAAGCTACTGACTTCTGTGTGTTGATTTTGTAACCAGCTACCTTGCTGAACTGATCTGTTGCTTCAAGTAAATAGATGGGACTACATCAAGCTGAAAAGCTTCTGTATGGCAAAAGAGACAACAGAAAAAACAAAAAGAAGCCCAACCAAATGGGAAGAGAATTTTGCCCTCCCCAAGAGTGATAAGGGATTAATAACGAAGATTCACATGGAACTCACACAACTAAACAAAAACAAAACAAGAAGCCCAATCAAAAAAGAACTAAAAAGACCCCCTCCAAAGAGGAAATACAAATGGCCAACATCATTAGCAATCAGGGAAATGCAAATCAAAGTCACAATGAGATACCACCTTACACCAGTAAGAATGGCTCACATCAACAAAACGAGGAACTGCAAGTGCTGGTGTGGATGTGGAGAGAAAGGAACACTCCTACACTGCTGGTGGGAATGTAAACTGGTCCAGTCATTATGGAAAGCTGTGTGGAGGAACCCCAAACTAATGAAAATGGAACTACCATTTGACCCAATAATAGCTCTTCTGGGAATATACCTAAAGGAGACCTCAGTGTGGGTACAAAAAGGGCACCTGCGCTCAGATGTTTATTGGAGCACTATTTATAATTGCACGAACATAGAAACAAACCAAATGCCCCAAAACAGATGATTGGATGAAAAAGATGTGGTATATATACACACAATGGAATATTACTCATCAAATAAAAATGACAAGTTTAGCTGGGCACAGTGGCTTGTGCCTGTAAGCTTCAGCCTATGAAGTGGCTGGGGCTAGGGATCGCAGTTCGAATCCTGCCCAGGGAAACACAGCGGGACCTAGTCCCTCAAAATAGCTGGGTGTGGTGGTGCACACCTGTAATCCCAGCTACCTGGGAAGCTGAGGCTGGGGATTGCTTGAGTCCGTGGTACCCCAGGCAACGTGAGCCTGCAGTACCATGGGCAAAAATAGCGAGACCTAGTCTCAAAAAAAAAAAAAAAAAAAGACAAATTTGATGAATTTATGATAACATGGATGTACCTAGAAGAAATCATATTAGCAGAAAGAAATCAGAAAGAAAAAAGACAGAAACCAAATGGTTTCACTAATATATGACAACCAAATGAAAGTACACTACTGGGAGGGGGTGGACCAAGTGGAGTGGCCAGGGAGGGGAGGTGGTGGGTGACTCCCAGGGATTGCAATGATGTGAAATATATATATATAAATTAATTAATTAATATAAAAATAAAAATAGCCTCTATGTGAAAAACATTAAAAAAAAAAAAAGGGATACTAGGCCTGGAATGTGGCAGTGGTTTTGAGCCCAGTCACAATAGCTGCTGGGGGTGGGGGAGTGAGAGGGGAGACTGTAAGAGGTCCTGCCTTTTGCAGGTTGCCACATGATGAGCAGCTTTTATAGGTCTTGACTCTGAGCATCCTGGTTGCCTGCTTTGTGAGCTTCTCAGGCAGCCCCTGGCATCTGACACAGGCCATCTCTAAGGATTTAAGGTTTGTAGTCTTCTGAAGCAGAAATGTTTTCTAGTTGATTAAAAACAAATTCTAAAACCAGTATCCACAACTGTTTATTTTATGCATGAGGTAACCCTAGGAAAATGCAATAAACAAAACTAAAATAGTCTTGAGGCTCCACTGGGAGTGTGGGGCTCTGGTGGGTGACCAGGGTTCACCTAGGTGTGCTCAGATGTTTGTGTGTGTACATTTCTAAAATTAAATTTTATACATCAACTCCAAGTTTTCCATTTGGTTCTTTTTAATGTTTTCTCTTAACACAGTTATATTTCTCATGATATTCCTCATATGGTTCAAGTGTTTATCTGTGTTCACTCATAGTTTTCTGAACATTTTTTACAATGATTTTGGAATCTTGGTTAGGGGGTTTGAGTTTTCCCATTGCTCTGGGTCAGTTACTGGCAGTTTATTCTGTCCCTTTGGTGCTGTGAGGTCTCCAATTCTTCATGACTGCTGCAACTTTGGACAGGTGTCTGCACCTTTGGGGAAGCAGTTATAGCTTTCAGACTTCATGGGTGAACCTCAGTAAGGAAAGACCTTCACCAGAAGATGGGGGGCATGCTGTGACCCCAGGTCTAGTAATGTAGAGCCCCCAGTATGGGGATTTTTTTGGCTGTTTCAGGGGCAGAGACATGACAACTTGGGTGTTTAGGGATCAAACACCTCAACAGACATATGGTCCTCGACCAGCATAGTGGGAGCCACAATGGCTGCCAGGATTGTTGGGTCCCCAGTGGTGACTCCAGGTCCAATGACTAGAGATCAGGCAACTGGGATAGCTGAAGCTACTAGTGTACACACATGTAGTTGGCTGCAGATGCTGGCTACAATGGCTATGTAGCAGTAGGGCCAGGGCCCACTGTGGGCACACAAGCAGAGGTGGGACCCCTGGCTGTTGATGTGCTCTCCTGTGTTTGTAGGGTTTCATTGCAGGTTGTGAAGAACAGTAGGGCTGGTGATAGGCTTTGGACTGGACTGACAATGTGCAAGTACGCAGGTGGAGTAACTAGCTGCAGGTGAAGCCAGGGGTGCAGGCCTGAAGTCAGGGCTGGCTTTAGGCTGAAAGGGGATGTGGAGGTCTGACTGTTGGTTAGCACTTATGCAACTTAATTCAAATTTTAATAATTAGTTCAGTTAGAAAGCCATTTCTTATGCCTCCTACATCTGCTCTGGACTTTTGCTCTTTCTTGCCCCTTCTCTGTATTGACAGAAGTTGCTCTTTGCTTCTTACCCAAGTACTATTCATGCCTTAAAAACTGACTGGTTCCCTTTGAGTTTTCTCCCTCACCTTGTGTGTGTTTAGGAGACCAGGAATCTTTGCAAATTAGAGGGAGAAACATGTTTAGACAGCAAGCAGGGGACCTTTGGAGTTTCTCAAGTTACAGACATCCAGAAGTTCCTTCCCTTGTATGTCATTTACTGATTAAGGAACTCAAATGTCATATATTATCATATATTTGTATTTGTTATATTGCAGAGTATATTAATATCGCATATTTCTATCACAAATTATTTGTTAACTACATCCAAAGAATTAATGCATGGAACTTTGAAGATGATTACAGATGATTTGTTTCCTAGTTAATTTGATTTCTTCACCTCACCCGTGAAATAAAGAACCCATTTGTTGATATTTAAGTGTCAATGAGTGTCAAACGCTGAGTGAAATTTTTTGCCACAGTCCTGGGAGGTAGGCATCAATAACTGACCCCTTTTATAGATAAGGAGACCAAGGCTCAGAAAATGTAGGTAACTTGCCAAAATTAACACATTTAAGAAGTGGCAGAACCCTCTGCCTGAGAAACTCTATTGGGTCCATGGCATGGGAAGGACATTTGCCCTTGGCAATGTGTAAAAGGCTTTAGCTTTATATATTTGACATTATTTCCACACAAAGCTATAGAATCAGTCACAGAATTATAGCAAAAGACTGAAATCTCTCATACAACTTGAGCTACACTGTCCTCAGTATACCGTAGAAATACATATATACAATTACATCAATGTAACATGCAGTTACCTTTATGTACCATAAAATTACATCACATTTCATTTTTGTATGTTGAAGTCTTTAGGTAGACATAAACATTGTAAATACAGTTTCTATAATCTTATTTTGATACCTCTTCATTTTGTAATTTATAATCTTGACAGTAAAAATGGTCATGACTTGACACAGGAGAGGTTCCAACAGAACCAAAGGATTAGTTGGAAACTTAGATACCACCTGGTCCTACTTGATTTTATATGTGAAGAAATGGAGACACAGATATTGAGTAATCTCCCTGTGGTCACACAGCTAGAATGCCCTTCTGCTGACAGAGCAGTGTCCTCTGTCCTACACCACTATTGACAACTGACTTATGCGCCTGAGCAGAGAGAAGGAACATTGCACACATGGGCACATATAACAGGATCATTCTGGAGGCCACAAAGCATTTATTTTAAGGCTAATGACTCTTTCCAGTGTAATTTTTTTTTTTTAGCTATGTGGGTGGTGGGAGGAGATTATACTTCTATAGATGTCTCATGTTTCAAAACCCTTTTGGAGCTGAAAATCAGTATTGAACCTCGTGACCACCTGGGAGGTTGTATGTGCATATGCAGGTAAAGCTTTTTTCTGCTTTTCATGTGGGAAACAAAAGCCACGAAGTGTTACAACCCTTTCCCAAGGTAACACAACCAGGTAGTGGCAGAGCTGTTGCTGTAATTTAGGATTCCTGGCCTGCCATGTTGCACTGAACTACACTGCTTTCCCATCTGCAGAGTATCTTACCAGAATTACAGATGAGCACAGTACAGCGTTTTTGTTCTCTGATGCTATTCATAAACCATTCTCAACGCAGTGTATTTTCTCTGAAAGAAGCTATTTTTCATGCGATCAGTAACTTGACAAGAAAGATAATTAGATCTTCTAAATGATATCCACAAAGTACACATTATTTCAGCATAGCTATAAAGCACTTACTGTGCTTGTGAGATGTTTCCTTTCAGTGGAGAAGTGTTAAGACATATTTAAATGAAGCTTAGTCTGGGAAACCAGCATATTGTAATTAAAAATGCAGCCCCTGTAGACTTGCAATTCTTTTTCTAAAGCTCTTTTACAAAAGAGGGTATTTTAATTCAATAAATAGGACAGGCACCTTCAGCTTTCCTACAGTAGCTCTCACTTGCAGCTAACAAACACAACAGAAAACACAAACAGTGTTTGATCTTGCCTTGCTGCAGGGTGTTTTCATCTTTGAAGAGAGGAGGGAAAAACAACCTCAGAACTTTACCACCAAAACTCCCAAATTTATTGCAACACAACGTCATGGCAAAATACTTTTTTTTTTTTACAGTTACGTTTCTGAATAACCACCATAGCCAAGAAAGCCTAGCTTTATTTTTACAATGAACCCAAAGAAAATCTTAAATTCCTCTTGTTTGGAGGGGTGCTGTGGGTTATTCAGAGGAAGCCATCTCTTCTAATTATTTAATCTCATCCTTTCTTTCTAACTTGTGCTTGAGGCATTTATTTCATGTTTATACTGGTTTGACACAAGTCATCCTTAAAAGAGATTTTGTATCCTGTTTCCTTGCACAAAGTGGTGCTACAAACAGTAGAATTAATGCCAGCCCTTTCTGGGCTTATCACTGAAAGAAGCCTAAGAAAACACTTCCAGGGTAAACAAGATAGAGAATGACACAGTCAGCTGCATTCCACTGGACTCTTTCTGCATAGAGAGAAGTATGGCTCTACCTTAAGCAATTTCTTTTGCAATTTTAGCATCAACATACCCATTTTTCATACTGTTTTTCATAAAGTGTTATAAATAATTTGTCAGTATGCTATTTTATTCTATATAGGAAGAAAGGCATAAAAAGGGGCAAGATAAAAGAAAGACTTAAAAGTATTTTAAAATTCTACACATATCATATCATATATTACTAAATTTCAAACTAACAATCATTAAATTGATTTAAGGACACAGCAAAAATCTGCCTTGTTTTAGCAATATTTATATTTGATATACATAACATTATTTATTCACAAGATTTTCAACTACCACACACACCAATCTCAGTTGAATTGAGATTGAAATATGTATAGATTGAGTACTTAGTCAAGGTATGTATTATAACTTAATGACAAACATCTTTATATTTTGATAAGAAGGAGGGAAATACAGTATCTACTTAGGTCAGTAATTCATCAGACATACCTTGTTTGAAGAAAGCAATTTTTTTCAAAAATTTTCCACCACACAGAATGGATATCCTTTTTTTCCTTAAGTTTTTCTGCACACAAATCCCATCCAAATTATTCTAGAGAAGAAACAAGAAGAGATCCAAGCACCTTTTCTCCTCTCAGAGGAGCTAATCAAACATTCCCAACCACCTCTCAGCACTTTGAAAAGCACATTTGACATCACACACACACTGCTTCTCACACTGGTTTTAGTCTTGATTTAGGCGGTCCTCTTTCAAATTTCCACTCCCACTTGCTTTTGGGGGGGGTAAGTACTTCTAAATATCCTTTTCTAGCCCAATGCTCACACTTTGAGTAAATGCATTAGAATTTCTACAGCTAGAAATTCTAAAAAATAGAAGAGAGGCACTTAGATAAGATAGGACATAAAAAAATATATACTTTAAATATGATTTAAGGGGAAGAGTTAGAAAACTTGCTGTATTTTTCAAAGGCTAGTGAAACAGCTGAATTAAACTGCGTAAAGAAAGAAAACTGCACACACTGCTGAACTCTCCCAGACTCACTTTTGGAAAAGTATTTTGGAAAATACTTACTTTTCTTACATGTGGATGCTGTTTTTTTGTTTAGTTTGCTCCAGTTCCTTCTACGTGTTGGCAGGCTTGCTGACATGACTGTGGTGTGTATACTCCTAGTTGGAGGACACAAGCCCTAACAGTGGGAAACAAACCCTGACTCATGTTTAAAGCAACGAGTGAAGGATGGCACACGTTGTAGGTTCAATCTGTGGATTTTAGTGATTTATGTGAGTCATCAATTCAGTGGGAGGAATTCACATCTAAAACATGCATTAGCATATCACAGCATTTTATTTAATTTCTAATAAAATTTTTATTGATGCAATATTGGTTTACAATACTATATAATTTCAGGAGTCCAGCTTCACACCTAGATACCACACAGCACCTACCATCAAAGTCCTGGCACCATTCCCAAGATCAAATTGCCCCCTCTACCCATTCCTCCACCCCTTCCCCCTTCCCCTCTGGTAACCACTATATTTTTCTCAGAGCCTGTTATTTTTGTTGGCATATCACGATGTTTTAAAAACAGAACATAAAAAGTATATCTGGCACACCCTGGGAATCACTTGTGTATTGGGAGACAGGGCATCTTCTCTTGCCTACAGGAGGGAGCCAGCGCTGTTCCTCTTCTGCTGGGGAGATCAGGCAGGGGAATCTTCTTGCCAGCAGCTCTCTTCCCTCCTCATCTGTTGATCCTGGAACTGCTCCTTACTTAAGGTTACAGTTTGAAAGCTATTATGCCTGCCTCCTTCACTCCATTTTGGTTCCTCAGCCCTGTTTATTCCTGCACAGAATCCCAAGCATAGGGCCACCACCATCAGGAGTGCATGGCTCTGAGGACCATGGCCTGTCCCAGCTTCTGGGTCAGGACTATTTAGACAAAGTGGCAGTCCAAGTAGAACTAGTAACAGCATGAAAATTAATCAATGCTTATGAGCATTTATGAGTTCTTCTGATAGGAATGGTCAGAAATTTTCTAGGTATGTTATCTTATTTAATACTCAGGAAAATCTGACTATGAAAAGGGTCAGTTTTCTTTTGAGACTCAAAGAGAATACCCAACCAGAAAGGTAAAGATTGGGGTTCACATTCAAGGCTGTCTGACCCAAGCAGTGGTGTTAAATCAAGACCTCAAGCTACTTTTCTTTGGTTAGTTTTTCTTTTTAAGAGTGAATGAGGCAGAATCAAGGGTAAGTATGTTGAAGAGCTTATGGAGAAATGTGAGAAATAGTGCTTGTGGTGATGGGAATGTTTGGAGTTAGTGTAAGACTACACAGCATCATGACTGTAACTAATGCTAATGAACTGCAAAGTGGTTAAATGACATTTTTTCTTATCTATATTTACTGCAATAAAAAATTAAAGAACAAGCAATGAAACATTACTTTACTTTCATCAGATGCCTAAAAATTAGAGAACTAGAAGATGCCCATGCAGACATGTGGTGGACTGCTGGGTTGCTGGTGGAACAGAGAACAGTGGCCCTTCTTGAGAGCTATCTGGAAGCATTTAGTCACCTGACATATGCCCCTGGGATGGAACAAACTCTTGTGGGGTATACTGTATAGTGAGCTTCTTGTACTGGGCAATGAGAAATTCATCCTTAGAGAATTAAAGTTCTGTGCATGGGAGACACTGCAGAATATTCTGCAGCTGCTGGAGGTAAGGGACTAAACATGGGTTTGAACATTGGTCTCCAGGACAATTTGCTTACATTTGCTTGTTGGGTTTAGCAGCTGATGTCTGGCAAGTAACCTAACCTCTTTGTTTTTAAGTTTCTTCATCTGTAAAATGGGAAAAATAACAATCTTACAGAGTTATGATAATCAAAGGAATTATCAGTGTCTTGGAACCCTTATGAAGTAAGGGTTATATAAGTTTATTAGTTTATTAGTTCATTTTATTAGTTTATTAGTTCATTTGCTTATTTGTTAAACTACTACTTCATTTTCTGTTGTTGTATAGCAAACCACTATGCATTTACACCTCATAGTCCTATAGGTTAGAGGTCCAGGTGTGGTGGGGGGGTCTTTGCTCAGGGTTTTCCAAAGCTGAGATGAATGTCAGCTGGACTGGGCTCTTCAGGTTATGAGCTGATCTCAGATCTTGGTGATAGTAGGACAGAGGTCCCCATGTCCTACCTGCTGCCATTGTCTCCTCTGCACTCCTGGAGGTCACTGTCCTTCATGCCACAAGGCCTTGCCTCACTCTTGAAGGTGGCTGTGGTCTTTTGGGTCTTTTTCATGCTTAGGTCCTCTGACTTCTGCAACACACCAGAGCAAACTTCTGTTAAAGCAACACATACACTCCTCCTCCTCCTCCTCTCTTTCCTTGTACTGGCTTGAATAGTGTCCATCAAATTCATACCCACTTGGAACCTGTGAATGTAACTTTATTTGGAAATTCTTTGCAGTTGTTACCAAACTAAACTGAAATCATTCTGGATTCAAGTGGCCATGAATCTGGTGACTTTTGTCCTTACAAGACGCAAAGACACAGACACCAGAGAGAACATCATGTGAGGATGGAGATACCTGCCCACTAGCCAAGGAATGCAAAGATTTGCCAGCAGCCACTGGAAGCTAGGAAACAAGATGGGATTCTCTACTCAAATTGATGGAGGAGGCTGGCCCTGCAGAAAGCTTCATTTTGGATTTCTTGTCCCCAGACTGGTGAGAGAACAAATGGCACCATTTTTGCTTATTGGCATGTAGCTACGGCAGCTCTACGAAAAGAAAAGGCCCTGAAAACATACTTGTTTTATCTCATCCTATACCATGGTGCATTTCATGGATTATTTCATCTCAAACTTTCTTTGTACCCTGGACTTTCCTCATATTTTTTTCTATTCATCATCTTGATTTTGGTGACAAATAGGCACACAAACAAAACTCAAAATTGAGTATCTCAACCTGAATTCTTGATCTTTCCCCCAAACCTACCTCCTTCTTCCACTTTTCCTTCCAACTAAGAGGCTGTCTCCTCCAACCAGCTCTCAGAATGAAACCAGAGTCATTTTTGACTCTTCCTTGCATCTCACAATTGCATCTTTCTTGGATCTGACAGCAGTTGCTCTGAATGTGCTCACCTGGGCCCCCTATTGCAGCTGCTCTTCTGGTGAAGTATGATAAACAGGTGAAGCATGATAACATAAAGTATGCTGAAGCATGGTAACCTAAGAAATACAGCCTAGGGGGCCAGATAAACAACCCATGATTTATTGACTCAGTTTACTAGTATGTAGCCCAGTTTCTCCTTAAATCTCCCTTATCCTGTCTTCACCACAGCAGGCCATCTACTACCACCAATGACAGTCCAG
The DNA here is from genome assembly GCA_004024945.1 of Uropsilus gracilis. Taxonomy (NCBI): domain Eukaryota; kingdom Metazoa; phylum Chordata; class Mammalia; order Eulipotyphla; family Talpidae; genus Uropsilus; species Uropsilus gracilis. The sequence continues at coordinate 12,109 of PVHY01016095.1, read as the reverse complement.
CTGGAACACCAGTATACATAAAGTATATATAAACCCTTAACTCCTATTAGGAGTACTCAGCCTTTGGGTATGAATCCACTGAGTGAGTGCTGGTACTAATAAACCTGCTTATTGCCAACCCTGGTGTCCTTGTTTCCTTGGTGCCGCTTTCACTGACCCCTCTTAGATGTGGTTTCTTTACCACTCTGCTTACTCACTGTATTCCCAATGAGCTATTCTCAACAGAAAAACCAGGGTGATCTTAAAACCACCAGTCAGATGATGTTTATTCCCTGCTCAGAACTTCCCAGTGGGTCACCATCAGTGTGAAGAAAAGCAAAGTCCTTGCAAAGGGCCTCTGTTCCTCTGACCTGGTCCTTCTACCCTCACCCCCCCCAACCTGGTGCAGGCGCCCACTCAGTTTCTGGGCATTCTCTCCTCCTGCACTCACAGCCTCCTTGCTGTTCTTGCGTAGACCAGATCCCCACTGTTCCAGAGCCTTTGTGCTTGCTGTTCCCAAGGGCTTCTCAGGTATCCCTGTGGCTCACTTGCACACTCTGGGTCTTTGCTCAGATCTCCCGAGAAAAAGCTTGCCGAGCCATCCTGTTTAAAGTGGTACTCTTGACCCCTACTTCCAACCCAGCCTTTCTTCCTCTTCTCTGTTGCTGTCCTCTGACCTGCTCATGGTACTTCTGTCCTTGAGTAATATTATTAAATTCCTCACTGTGTATTTCCCCCACAAAGATGTGGGCTCCAGCACAGCAGGGCTTTCATCTGTTTTGGTCACTAACATACACCAGGCCTTTAAAATGGGCACAAAACAGGCCAAAATAGCATTAACTAAATGAATAGTTACAGATATATTAGAATGGTTACCAGAGCAAAACAAAAAACAAACAAACAAACAAAAAAAAACCCAGTAGATCTTAAATGATTCTGAAGAGGGAAAAAATTGTTACTGTGATGATGGATGGTAACTAGACTTGTGGTCATTTTTCAGTATATGCAAATACTGGATGATTGTGTGGTGCACCTGCAACTAGTCCAATATTAGATGTTTGTCAAACTATACAAATTAAAATTTAATCTCACCCTTTCTGTCTAACTGGTGCTTGAGGCATTTGTGGTTGCCTGTGGGTAAAGGGAATGGGAATAAGAATTGGCCCAAAAGGGATTAATAAACACTAAGGCAGCATTCCTGGAAGCTTGTGTGGGTCAGGAGCATGGGCTGGGAACTGACTCGCCTGCACAGACATGGTAAGGACAACAGCACCTCCAAAATGGTCAAATAGCCACAAGGAAATCTTTTGACTTTAATAAAAACAAGATCACAGCTTCCTGGTAAGCAGCCTTGAGCTCACCACTTGGTATGAATGGAAACTCCAGATTATTTCTATAGAATCAAAACTGTGATACTCAGTTATTCTGCCATTACTACTTGAGATGTCTTTGCCTAAAAATCACACATGGTTACATGAAGGCATCGATTCTCTTCTAAATAACTTTGTCACAACATAAAACCACTGTCTCACTCTTATACCTTACCCAGCACAAAAACTCAAATCTTCTTCAGAACATTCTCTATTAAAATTTTTTATTATTCTCATAAACAATGAGCTTGATGGCTCCTTAAAATATTGCCTCATTGTCTTGTCTTTTTTTTTTTTTCCAACTGCCGAGACAGAATGCAAGGGAATCAATACTCTTTTCAAACCACAAATTTCTTATGTGACTTTTAACAATGTAGGATGGCAATTTAAAAGTCTAAGTAATGAGGTCGCCTTTTCAGATACTCTTGGTACTTTTACTATGTGCAGATATGACACAAGAATTACAGTTTTTCTAACACCGGCTCACTGATGTGTCTAAAGCTACATCGTGTTTGATGGTACATCAATTTTTCATGGAAATATGATTTGCTTTGAACTCCTCTACAGCAGTTTTGTGATTCTTTTCTGACTCTACTTTGGTAGGATCCTACTGCAACAATCAACGGATAGTTCAGCTTCTTGGACACTGGAATATTGCTGTGAAGTACACATTTTGTGGGGTGTCACTGTGAATGGGAAATTGACTACCATAACTAGCTTTTGTTAAACTCACCTTCTCACTATCTGTCAGAAATAGAGAGGTGATTTAAGAAATACATATCTTTTCAAACAATGGAAGGAGCAAAATTGGGAGCTTGGATAGCTTACAGGGAGGTGGTAGGTAGTAAGATTTTGTCAAGCAGTGGGAAAGAGCCACCACAGCTAGAAGGAAGAGGTCTAAGAATATATGAGAGGGATAGAGTTGGAGTATACTATTGCGCATGTGTGATGAGCTTATCCACTTTGCATATGTGCCTTATTCTTAGCTTTTGTGGAAACACTAGCTTTCATGATTTCACCCTAATATGGCAAGTAGAGCTTAAAGGACAGAGCAGCATGTTGGTAGTTGGTAGGGAGGGGATGGTACCAACTCTCTATAGAGACCTGGGCTTACTCACAGGGGGAAGAATTCTGTGGTTAGCCCATTTATTAACATAAACTGGGGTACTGTTGTAGTCAATGTTTTCCATCCCTTTAGCCTTTCCAGGCCATGCACTTTTTAACAAGACTTTGTCTTCACTTGAGGGGTTTTGTTGGGAGGTTTTTTTGTGCTTATTTGGCTCATCCCATCCCTGACCTTTGCAGTAGATTGATATGATTCAGAACTATGCTCTGGGTGTTTCCTGAGTCGAGTGTTAAGTATTGCTTCTTCACTTAAAGGGAGAGGCTGGTAATCTACAGAACAAACTGAAGTTAAGTTTCAGGAGGATTTCTCACTGGGGTATTTGAGCTTTGCATGGGTTGCTCTAATTCCTAAAAAGTACTTGGAGAGGCTACTGACTTGCTCACAGACTGCTCTGCCTCCCCGCATTCTCTCACTTCAGGAGAAACAAGTGGTTGTTAGGGAGGTTCTGTGTTTTGCAGCTGCCCTTCTGTTTTATCCAAACAAAACAATAAAATTATAAAAAAGAATCTATCCTGAGGGGAGATTGATTGGAGATTAGGTGGGAGCTATTGATTATGATGCAGAAGGTCACCTCTGCAGTGCAGAGGAGAGGGTGAACCAGTAGAATTCCTCAGGCTGTTAGAAAACAACCAGATGTTAGAAAGATCCCTCCTCCCAAATGCTTCCCTGAAACAAATGAGCTGGAACCATTGTAGCAAGTATTGGACGATACCCACCATATTCTCAGCCAAATTGACAAAGAATAAATGCAGATAAATCACTGTGATTACAATAGCATAAAAGAGATTCAAAGACCCAAAGGATGAAATTAGGAACTGAAACCTATAATGGAGATCCTAGCATTGCAGAAGGCTGATGATCTGGCAAATGAGCAAAATACAAAAGCGCCTTATTCAAAACAAAGGCTTAGAATATTTGATAGCAGATTATAGGCCTCTTATCTCCCTTTTATGATAACTGAGCCTATGGAGTTAAGGTAAAGGCTTGGTTCACCGAATGGTGGTCAGCTCGGGCTCTGCTGACCTCAGCTGTGCTGTGTAATGCAGCTCTGCTCCTCCCTGGAGGCTGGCCTTTGGCTGAAGAACCTCTATTCAATATCTGTTTGTTTTGATGCCCATGCCACAGGGCACTAAGTATACAGGGGAAGTTCTGCTCACAGCAGTGGCATCATCATAAAGGGAAAGTAGGAAACAGGTGATGTCTCTTTAATGCTCAGCCTTAGAATGGCATGATATCATTGCTGGGTTGTTCCATTGGCTGGTTTCATGACCAGGACTAAAGTCCAGGGGCAGGAAACTAGACTCTGCCATAAAGAGGTTATGGCGAGGGTGTGGATGGAGATAGGAGTAAAAAATTGTGGCCAATACTTTCATGTAGCAACATCATTCTTTTCTAGCTTTTCTTTGTTCTTTGTTTCAATTGTGTCTCTTACAAAAAAAGTTCAGCTAGATTTTTAAAAATGGTGCTTTGTTAATCTTTGCATTTTACTGGGCAAGTTTAATTTATAAGTGTTGATACTGGTTTTATTTATCTACCATATTTGTATTTTTTCACTATCTGTACCTATTCCTTGCATTTTATTAGATTAATGACATTTTATGTTCTATTTTCTCCCTACTCTATTATTTAGGAATCAACAGGTTGTTTTTCTAAACCTTTAGTGTTTAGTCTTAATAATTTTAGTCTATTCACTCAGCTGTAACTTTTTTAAAGTCTGAAGTTATTACTTTATTTTGCTTTTAAAACTGACACAATGTTAGATCACTTTAACTATGTCCCCCATGTGTAGTCATTTTGTTCATGAATTAGAGTGCTACCTTTTAAACCTGAATTTATATTGTCACTCCTTTGGAAAGACTTTATCATGAATAGACTGGCATATTTTGTCAGTGTCCATAATTGCCCTTGTGTCTTTTTTTCCCATGCCTCTTTAGATTCAGATATCTTCTTGCTGATAAAAATATTCGACAAAATAGAATAAATAATATTAATTATATGGCCTTGTTCTGGATAAGGTCAGCATGTTTGGGTATCAGATCATCAATAATTTATAGCTTCTGTGGACAAGTATATAGCAAATGTTAAGGTTTTCCCATGTACTGGGAAGGTTTTCCCTGTACTGACTTTATGTTAATCTAGGTGAATTAGAAGCAAATGGAAACAGGAGCAACAGGAGGCGATGCACCCTGAGATCAACCAGTTCTACCACAGGCATAAAGGCCTCACAGTGCCTTTTAAATGATATAAAGAAAAGCTCTGAACTCTCTTTAGAGAAAGAACCCTGAGAAGGCCTCCACAAAGCCCAGGTCCCAGAGATCAGTGCGTTTGTCATTATGTTGAAATGTCATAATGCTTCACTGTTGAAAAAGATGGCAGATTAGCATTTGGAAAGCAAATTGAACTAATTCCCTAACTAAGAGAAGTGGAAAAAGGTCTAGTCTGGGTAAGCTTATGTTTTCTCTTTTCCAAATACAAGATTTAATGCAGAGTGGATAATGAGATTATCAGCACAAGAAGGTTTTATTGGTTTAAATTTTTTTGTGCGTTAACATTGATTTGCAGTGTTATTTGTGCTTCAGAGGTATAGGATCTCCCCCTTCAGGTATTGTTACTACATCACACCTACCACTAAAGCACCCACAGAGCCTCTCCGTAGTCGTTGGTGCTCCTTCCCCTAAGGGCGGTTTTTGAGGGCCTGACTTGTGTGGCTTTATTTCCTTCCATAGTGCTCTAAGGTTGAAGAAGCTAAATTTTTGCTAGTAAGAGGAATGTTTTGCTTCTGCACATTTTGTGGTGTATTAATGTATAAAATGATTAATTAGTGTAAAGGATTAATTACAAAGCACTCAAAGTAAATGATTGCTAATTATGATGAAAGCTGAATATAACCACTTCATTAGCAGAACAGGGAGCATGAACACAGCACAATGAAGTGAGTATGAGATTCCCAACCAGGTGACAGGTGAGCCAAAACGGTTTCTCTGTCTTGTGAAAGTAAGAAGACTTGTCATCAGATTCCAGGTAGTGGGTCTGTCTCAGAGCAGTGGGGATCTTACAGAGTCCAGAGTGGACACACTCAACCACCAGATTCCCTGATTTAGCAAATTGTGCTTAGGATGCTCCCAAGTGTTTTAAAAACACTGAGTGACTACACTCTGACAGCTCCTCACCTCTCTGAGGGTACCTCTTTTGCTATATCTTTAAACATTACCTTCCTTAATGATCCAACCCCCACTTCTTCTCATTACCCCATGAAAAAACATACCCCCTCTGTCCTCCTTAATTTGTTGTAGTTACCGCCATAGTTTCTAAGTGCAAAACATATGCTGAAGCCTTTCAAATCCTTCTCTCTGAACTCTTCATCACTTCCCCTACTTGTTCTTCATCTCTATCTTGATGCATAGGTGCCTCAAACCAAAGTGTCCAGAAAAGAGCTTGTCATCCTTCTGAGTCCCTGTCTTGGTGACAGTAACCCCATCTACCCAGCTCTGCAGATCAGAACATGAATTCTGTCACTGCCCTTGTTCCAGCCTCATTGTTTCTGTTCTTCAAAAACAATATTGAGATGTAATTTCCATATCATAAAACTCACCACTTTCAAAGTGTACCATTCAACGACTATTAGTATTTCCACAGAGTTGACAGACACCTATCACCATGATCAGTTCTGCTCCATTGCTATTACCCCACAAAGCAACACCATATCCCTTACCATTCTCCCAATCCTTTTCTTTACAGTTCCTGGAAACCACTAATCTATTTTCTATCTCTGCCAAATTTCAGTATTTCATACTAATGGAATCACATAATTTTGTGGCCTTGGTGACTGATATCTGTCACTCAGCACGTTTCTGGGGTTCACCCACGATGTGGCATATACCTCTATACCATTCTCAATCCTGAACACAGGTAGGGACCACCTTCTCTCTTCTGCACCCCTCCCTGTCTTTGCAGGTACAGTACCTCTGCCAGCTGTTTCTCCCACACTCTGTCCCAGCACATTTGTGTGCATTCTTGCTGTTTTGTCTGTCAGCTCCTCTTTGAATTTCCATAAGATCCTTGAAGGTGAGCAGCTCTCCTGCCCACCTATAACTATGCAGGTGCCTCCTTTCTTCTTTCACTAATAATCTGCCTCTTTTAAATATAAGCCAAAGCAAACAGAAAAAGCCTTGAAGATGATCCTATTAAGGGTAGGTTTCACTATCTAAAATTATTCATGAATATCTACATACTCTGAATATAGTTAAGAGATTGGTACTGAACAATGAATTGAGGAAGAACTTGGTAAATGTTTGTCAAATAAATGCTTTGGGATAAAATATCCTTTAACACTCCTGGTAGAAACTTATAAATGAATGAGTATTTTTCTGAACACATGTGTAATGACTATGGTTACTAAAAAAGGAAGCAAAGCTTCCATTAAAAATTTTTTATTATCTGGAATTGTTTAATTTATCAAAAATTAACTAGATAATTACTACCCTTTCATTCTGGTACTAACATAATAGTGCAAGGATCTCAATAAGTAAGTGGTTCATAGAAAGAACCTGCTTTTGAATTTTAATGTATAAAATGTCATCCATACCCATATGTCATGAATTTTGATCATGGAAGTCTCATGGCTAATGAAGTTGTGACCAATTGATGTAAGAATCAAAGCGTACACTTCTAACACTAAATCTCAGAAGCCAACATAGAATTCTTCCTCCTTTTAAGGAGTGGGTGATTGATGCTGAGTTGATCAGCAATGTATATGTTCTGATACAAAGCTAATTCCCTGGTTTATATTTGATATTTTTGAGGATTAGAGAAAGATTTTAGTTCACTAGAGTCCAGTTTTTTTTTAATTGATGGTAACTGTACAAGAATGTTCTTATGTAATTCTCCACAGATGATGGAATTGAAAAAACTAATGGGTTTGGAAAACAGGTTCACAAGATATAGAAACAGGTTCAAAGGCATATCATATCCTTTAGGTGCTGAAGCATAAAAGAAGCCTAAGTTAAGTAGCATTTTCAAATATCAAGTTACAAATAGGTAAGCTACCCAAGTAATTTTTCTTCTTTCCTCTATGCTTGTCCTCTGCACTTGAACTAGGTAGCTGGATTCTTAGACTTAGAATTCAAATTTCCTTCAACACCATTCTCCAAGACAATTCTGGATTGTCTGTGGAGTTGATAGCTCAAATGCTGAAAGAGAAAAATGCATTTCTATAAAGACCAGGTCCCATTAGGTCATATCAGATTCCTAGTCATCTGGCATCTGAGAAGTAGCAGTGAAATCCACCTTGTGTAAAACCTAGTCTTGTACATATTCGGCTCCAAGCAGATTTTTGAGCAAAAGGTTTGTGTGATACTAGGATCCTCAAAGTTTATGTTTAAAAGTATCCTTTTCTTCCCTGAACTCTTAAAGCTTTGGTTTTGTAACACATGTAATAGTCTTACATTACCTTTTTTAAAGTTTCATGTGTTCTTTTCTGTCCAACAGGATTTTAAGACTACTGAGAGTCAGGTCTGGGAATTTAGCCATTTCAATTTCCTGTGGCCTGTCAAACTCAGTGCTGGGCAAGGTCTCTGAATCTCATTTAAAAAAAAAAAAATTTACAAAAATTTTTGTGGGAAAACAAGTTACCTAGCTAGGCATACATATTACAATCCATAATTACAAAATTACTACCATGCAAAATAATATATTATTAACTGATGTGTGATTTAAAAGTTTCAAATACCACTGGCATGGCAAACATCAGTTCCAGTGTACTAATTATTATTTCTGGTAATGTGTAATGGGGAATAGGATAGAAGAGGATGTCAACGATCTCTGTGATGGTTGTTCTTTTTTTTAAAATTTAATTAATTAATTTACAATTTTTGAACTTGCATATGTATGTGTATTTATATTTATATTATTGCATTATTGTGTACACTGGGGCTTTCCCCCTTCACTAACATCTGTTAACCATCTTGATCTTTTGTTCTCTTTACCTCCCCTGCCTTCTTCCCCTTCCTCTTCTCTCCATTGTTCAGTCCTATTGGTTGTTTTTATTTTTTCTTATTCATTTGTTTGTTTTTCCCTATATCCATCATATAAGTGAGATTATCCTGTATTTCTCTTTTTCTTTTTGACTCATTTCTGCTAATATTAGTCTTTCTAGTTCCATCTAGGTTGCTGCAAATGACATGTATTTGTCCTCCTTGATTGATGCATAGTATTCCATTGTGTATATGTGCCACATTTTTTTTTAGCCAATCATCTGTTTTGGGGCATTTGGTTTGTTTCCAAATCTTGGCAATTGTAAACAGAGCTGGGATGAATATGTGTGTACAGGTGTCCTTTTGAATTGATGTTTTCATGTCCTCTGGGTAGATTCTCAGTAGTGGGATTGCTGGGTCAAATGGTAAGTCCACTTTCAATTGTTTGAGGGTCCTCCACACAGTCTTCCATAGTGGCTGGGCCAGTTTGCACTCCCACCAGCAGTGTAAGAGAGTTCCTTTTTCTCCACATCCGCGCCAACAGTTGTTGTTGTTTGTTTTATTTATATGGGCCATTTTTACTGGTGTAAGATGGTATCTCAGTGTGGTTTTAATTTGCATTTCCCTGATTATTAGTCATGTGGAAAATTTTTATCATATGCCTATTAGCCATTTGTAGCTCCTCTTTGGTGAAGTTTCTTTTTAGTTCTCTCCATTTTTTGGCTGGGATTTTTGCTTTGTTTTTTGTTGAACTGTAGGAGTTCTTGTGGATCTTTGTTATCAGACCCTTGTCACTTGTCTGGAGGACAAAAAGTTTCTCCCAGTTGGTTGGGTTTCTTTTTGTTTTGTTTATTGTCTCTTTTGCTGAACAGAAACTTTTTAGTTTTATATAGTCCCAGCTGTTTATGTTTTCCTTCATTTTTTTGTTGGTCATAGTTATTTCCCAAAATGGGTTTCTGAGGTGAAATTCATGAAGGGTTTTGCCCAGGTTTTCTTCTATGTATTTTATGGTTGCAGGTCTCACTTCTAGGTCCTTTATCCATTTTGAGTTAATTTTTGCACAGGGTGTGAGGGTGCTGTCCTGATCTTTTTTTTTTTTTTTTTTTTACATGTTTTGATCCAGTTTTCTCAGCACCATTTACTGAAGAGGCTATCCTTGTTCCAGGTATTTTTTTTTGACCCTTTGTCAAAGATTAGTTGACCATATATGTGTGGTTTTATTTCTGGGTATTTGATTCTGATCCATTGGTCTGTTTGTTTTTGTACCAGTACCATGCTGTTTTAAGTATTATGGCTTTGTAGTATAGCTTGAAGTCTGGAATAGTAATACCTCCATTCTCTCTTCTGTTTGTCAGAAGGGTGTTGGCTATTCGGGGTCTTGGTTGTTCTATATGAATTTCCATAATTTTTGTTCTATCTTTTTAAAATATGTCATTGGGATCTTTTGGAATTGCATTGAATCTGTAGATTGCCTTTGATATTATGGACATTTTGATAATGTTGAGTTTTCCAATCCATGAACAGGGAATGTCATTCCATTTTTTAACATCTTCTTTTAAGAATGTTTTATAGTTTTCTTTGTATAAGTCTTTTACATCTTTTGTTAGGTTAAGTCCCAAGTATTTAATTTTCTTTGATGCAATGGTAAATGGGGTGTTTTTTTTTAAAATTTCTTCTTCTGATTTATTCTTTGCATATATGAATGCTGATTTTTGTGTGTTGATTTTGTATCCACCTTACTGAATTAGTTTATTATTTGAATCAGCTTTTCTGTCGATTTTTCTGGGTTCTCTGCATAGAGTATCATATCATCTGCGTATAATGATAACTTTATTTTTTCTTTCCCTATTTGGATTCCTTTTATGCCTTTCTCTTGCCTTATTGCCCTAGCTAGGACTTCCAGAACTATGTTGAAAAGGAGTGGAGAGAGTGGGCATGCTTGCCTGGTTCCAGACCTTAATTGAAGTGGTTTCAGTTTTTTTCCCATTGAGGATGGTATTTGCTGTGGGTCTGTCATATATAGCTTTTATTATGTTGAGGTATGTTCCTTTTATACCAATTTTTTTCCAGGGCTTTCATCATGAAAGGATGCTGAACTTTATTGAATGCTTTTTCTGCATCTATTGATATGATTATATGGTTTTTGTTTTGCTCTTTGTTGATGTGATGGATTATGTTAATTGATTTTCAGATGTTGAACCATCCCTGTGCCCCTGGGATGAATCCCACTTTGGTTTTGGAATTTGTGTAATTTTTGCTTCATGAAGGTATTTGGTAGCGTTCCTTCTTAATTTTTTGAAAGAGTTTTAACATTACCAGTGTTAGTTCCTCTTTGAAAGTTTGGTAGAATCATTTGTGAAACCATCTGGACCTGGGCTCTTATTTTTAGGGAGAGTTCTGATAACTGCCTCAATTTCACTGCTTGTGATTGGCCTGTTTAAGTTTTCTATTTCTTCTTTGTTCAATTTTGGATGGCTGTATTGTTCTAGGAATTTGTCCATCTCTTCCAGGTTGCTGCATTTGTTTGTGTATAGATGTTTGTAGTAGCCTCTAATTATCTGATACTCATTTTGAACTAGTTTTTCTACTGATTAAAATGATAAATTCTCCCAAAATGTCAAGTCCTACTCTTTGCCCAGTCAAAATCCCAGCAAGTCATTTTGTTGATACTGACAAGCTGATTCTGAAGTTTGTATGGGAAGGCAAAAGACCCAGAATAGTCAACACAATATTGACTATTTAGACTATTTAGACAAATTTAGAGTACTGACACTATCTGACTTCAAGATTTACTGTAGCTACAGTAATCAAAGCAACATGCTATTGGCAAAAGAATAAACAGAGATCGATGGAACAAAATAGAGAACCTGGAGAATGACCCATTTGAAGAGAGTCAGCTCATCTTGACAGTAGAGCAAAAGCAATACAGGATAGTTTTTTTTCACAAGTTAGTGGAGCAACAACTGGACATCTACATGAAGCAACAACCAGAAATCTAGTAACAGATTTTATACTTTTCATCGAAATTTACTTAAAGGAGATCATAGCTTTAAATGTAAAATGTAAAAACAGTAAATCTTCTGTCTGATAACTTAGGAGAAAATCTAGGTGATCTGGGGATGGCAATAACTTTTTAAAACATCAAGGCTTGACTCATGAAATAACTGGTATGCTGGACTTTGTCAAAATTAAAAACTTTTGTTCTTAAAACAGTGTCAGGAAATGAGAAGTTGCAAATTGGTAGAAAGTATTTACAAAGGACATAGCTGTGGAAGAACTCTTTTCAAAAAAAATGTGCAACAAAAACTTAAAATTTAGCTCTAAGAAAGTGCAGGCCAGGTACGGAGGCATGTGCCTTTAATCACAGCCTATGGAGCAAGGCTGAGACTAGGAATTGCTTGAGCTCATGGATTTGAGACCTGCCTGAGGCAACATAGTGAGACCTAGTCTCAAAAAATAGCTGATTGAATGTGGACTTACCATTCGATCCAGCAATCCCACTACTAGGAATATACCCAGAGAACATGAAGACATTAATTCAAAAGGACACATGTACACGCATGTTCGTTGCAGCCCTGTTTACAGTTGCAAAGAATTGGAAACAAACCAAATGCCCCCAAACGGATGATTGGCTAAAAAAAATGTGGTACATATACACGATG
>PVHY01016094.1:0-34601 GCA_004024945.1 Uropsilus gracilis | reverse complement strand
TGGCGTGGATGTGGAGAAAAAGGAACTCTCTTACACTGCTGGTGGGAGTGCAAACTGGTCCACCCACTATGGAAGACTGTGTGGAGGACCCTCAAACAATTGAATGTGGACTTACCATTCGACCCAGCAATCCCACTACTAGGAATATACCCAGAGAACATGAAGACATTAATTCAAAAGGACACATGTACACGCATGTTCGTTGCAGCCCTGTTTACAGTTGCAAAGAATTGGAAACAAACCAAATGCCCCCAAACACTAGTTGTTTTCTGTTTTTTTTTTTTTTTTTTTTTTTTTTTATGTGGGCCATTCTTACTGGTGTAAGGTAGTATCTCATTATGGTTGTGATTTGCATTTCCCTGATTGCTAGTGACTTTGAGCAATTTTTCATGTATTTCTAGTCTTTTGATTTGTACGTCACATATAAAAGAAGCTATCCAGTATTTATCATTTTTCTTATGACTAATTTCAGCCGACAAAATCTCTTCCACTTCCATTCATGTTTCCGCAAATGGTATGAGTTTGTCTTTTTTAATTGCTGAGTAATATTCCATAGTGTGACTATATCACAGCTTCTTTATCCTTTCATCTGTTTTGGGGCATTTGATTTTCCCATACCCTGGTTATTGTAAATAGTGCTGCAATAAACATAGGCATGCAGTTTTCCTTTGAATTAATGATTTTGTGTTCTTTGGGTAGATTCCCAGAGGTGGAATCACTGGATCAAATCATTGTCCTCCACAAATTGTGCCAACATTTGTTGTTGCACTTTTTTTTAAAAAAATATGGACAATCCTTACTGATGTAAGGTCCTGTCTCATTGTGGTTTCATTTGCATTTCCTTAATTTTAAGTGATACTGAACTTTTTTTCATATGTCTGTTTGCCACTTGAATTTCTTCATAGTGAAGTGTCTTTTTAATTTTCTTGCCCATTTTTGATTGGGTTCTTTGTTTTTGTTAAATTTTGAAAATGCTTCTATTAAATCTTTGATATTAGTCCCTTATCTATCTATATGGTGAACAAATATTTTCTCCCATTTTGTTAGGATTGTCTTTGTTTAGCTCATTGTCTCTTTTGCTATACAAAACTTTTTAGTATAAAGTAGTCCCAGCTGTTTATCCTTTCCTTTATTTTCCTTGTTTCTGGAGATGTGTCTTTAAAGGCAATTCTGAGATGTATGTATTAGAGTGTTTTGTATGTTTTCTTCCATATATTTTATAGTGTCCAGTTTTATGTTGAGGCCTTTACCCATTTTGCATTGATTTTCATATATTGTGTAAGATACTAGTCTAGTTTCTTTTTTTTTTTTTTTTTTTTTTTTTTTTTTTTTTTTTTTTTTTTTTTTGCGGTTTTCCCAGCACCATTTATTGAAGAGGGTTTCCAGCACCATTTATTGAAGAGGGTTTCCTACTTCAGTGTATATTCTTTCTCTGTCAGAGATTATTGGACATATATGTATGGTTTTATTTCTGACATTTTATTTGATTTCATTGGTCTTTCTACCTTGTTCCAGGACCATGCTGTTTTTATTATAATGGTCTTGTAATATTGCTCAAAATTCGGGAATCTAATTCCTCCTTCCTTCCTTTTAGTCAGGAGAGCTTTGCTCTCCATTTTTTGTGGTTTTTATATGAATTTCTTGTACCAAAAAATTAAATACCTGGAAATAAACCTAACAAAAGAAGTGAAAGGCTTTTATGAGGAAAACTGCAAATCACTGCTAAAAGAAACAGATGACACAAAGTTATTTTCTGCTCATAAGAGGAAGAATTGACATCATAAAAATTGTCACAATACTAAAAGCAATCTACAGACTCACCGCAAACAAAATAAAAATCTCAATGCTATTCTTCAAGAAATTGTTGGATAAATTTGATGACATTTTATAAACCTAAATTGTTCAACCATCATAGGTAAAATCTTTGATGCTTCAGAAGATGATTAATGCTAACAGTCTTTGGTAGTACTATAATATGTATTTAACCATGTTATGCCCGTTTAATTTTTTAAAAAGCCAATTTTTTTCATTTTCCTGTGATTAAATATTAAATATGTACTTGAGCTTTACCTACAGAGAACTATAGTATAGCAAATGCCAAAGTGTTAAGATTAGGAAGGCAAGTGTAACTATAGTCAATGACTACATGCTAGAAATAAAATCCTTTATACTCTAGGGTGAATCAGTGTTGCAGAGGGAAAAATTGTATATATATGTGTATATATGTGTATATATGTGTATATATATGTGTATATATATGTGTATATATATATATATATACACATATATATAATAAAATGTATTTAATTACATATGTAATAAAGTTTTATGAAAATGACTCTTTTGGACCAAGCAACATTATGGTGGTTTCTGATGATGATAAGTAGATTTATCTAGTTTTTATGTATGCCATGCAAATTTAAAAATATCAATTTTGATAAGGGTTTTTGGTTTTCTTTGCAGAGTGATTCCTTATTGTTATTTTAGATACTCAGGTGTGAAGGTCAGGATTTATTTACTTTCATAATTCATGCTTTAACTTGTAATGTTGACTTGTCAATTAGTGTATATTTATATTGTGCATATTTATATATAACATAAATGTATATTATTAAGACAATAGCCACATTTGTAAGAATCAAGTCATTTAAGTGGTTTTATATCAAACTCTTGTGTTTACTTATTGTTCTTTCACAATAAACAGGCATCTTTTTCCATCCTTGAAAAATCTTAGAATTCCAGCTATGGTCATCCTGCTGTTTTTGGACTGAAAATACAGTTATTAAAATGTTTAAGTCACTATTTTCAGATATATTACTGTTATGATGGTGTGGTTATTGATTAATGTATGAGTTTTTATATATAATTATGAGTCTTTCTCACTCAGTTTTCTGATATTGAAATCATATAATAAAGAGAAAACTTGTAAAATGTAGCCATCAGTCCTTTAGAGGACACTTTGTAAAATTTAAAGAAGACTGGGTAATCATTTGGAAAAGTGTAATAAACTGAGTGTGAATCATCACTGACATAGCAAGAATTACATGCTTTTCAATATATGAAAGTATTTGAAGAATAAGTATGTAAAGAGTGGTAACTGTTTAAGAAGCATTACTATGCTTTCTTGTACATATTTCATGGTGTCCAGTTTTATGTTGATCCATTTTAATCCATTTTTCATTGATTTTTTGGTATGGTGTGAGATTGCAGTTCAATTTCTTTCTTTTTTTTCTTTTCCTTCCTTCCTTCCTTCCTTCCTTCCTTCCTTCCTTCCTTCCTTCCTTCCTTCCTTCCTTCCTTCCTTCCTTCCTTCCTTCCTTCCTTCCTTCCTTCCTTCCTTCTTTCGCTGCTGTTCAGTTTTCCCAGCACAATTTATTGAAGAGGTTTTCCTTATTCCACCATATATTCTTTGCTCCTTTGTAAAAGATTAGTTGATCATATATTTGTGGTTTCATATATGGATTTTCAACTTGATTGCATGGATCTGTACATCAGTTTTTATTCCATTAACATACTGTTTTTATTATAATGACTTTGTAGTTTTTCTAATGTTTGTGGATGCAATTCTTCTATTCCTCATTTTAGTTGAAGAACTTTTGCTATTCAGGGTTTTTTGTGATCCCTATGGATTTGAATACTATATCTTTTATTTCCTTGAAGAATATGAAAATTTTTGTTGGAATTGCATTGAAACTGTAGATTACTTTTGTCAGTATAACCATTTCTATGATGTTAATTCTTTCTATCCACAAGCAGGGAACAACTTTCCATATCTTTGTATCTTCTATTTTAGCAGTGTTTTGTAGTTTTCTTTGTATGATTCTTTCATCTCTTTTGTTAGGTTTAATTTCAGCATTTAAATTTTCTTGGTACTATTGTAAATGACATTAATTTTTTTAACTTCATCTTCTTGAGATTATTTGCATATGGAAAGGCTAATGACTTTATTAACTTTGTAGTTTGCTATTTTACTGAATTGGTTTATTGTTTCAATTAGTATTTCTGTGGATATTTTGGGTTTTCTATATAAAATATCATTTGTATTTAACTATAATTTCACTTCTTTCCTTATTTGGATTCATTCTTTATCTTTTTCAATGAGGAAGTAGATAAAAAGAAACACTTTTACACTTCCAGTAGGAATGCAAGCTGGTCCAACAATTTTGGAAAGCTTGTGGAGGAACCTCAAGCTACTGAAAATGAAACTGCCATTTGACCCAACAATCCCACTTCTATGAATGTAATCAAAACATGCAAAATCAATATACTCAAAAAGGAAACCAGCATTCTTGTGTTTATTGCAGTACTATTTACAATAGCCAGGATACAGAAACAACCCAAATGACCCAAAACAGATGAAAGGATCAAGAACTTGTAGTATATTTACATAATGGAGTGTTATTCAACAATCAAATATGATAAATTCATGCCATTTACAGCAACATAGATGGAACTGGAAGGGATTTTGCTCACTGAAATTAATCAGGAGAAAAAGATAAATACTTGATTGTTCCACTTATATGTGGGAATTAGATAAATCAAACAAAAAGGCAAGAGATAATTAAAACTAAAGAGCTAGCAATAGAAATGAAACACTTAACAATGGAGCAAATGTGGGGATTGAAACAGGGAAGGGAGGAATACAAGGCAAGATGGTGATAGGTCTTAGATGATATGGAGAAATATGGGAGAAATATAGGGACTACAACAATATAAAGTAGATTATTCAGTCAATTAAAGTATGTGAAAAAGAAGCATTAATAGACCCAATGGGAATGTAATTTCCACGAGTAACTGCTTCATCATAAACTGTACTAGTTTCTGCTTTGTGAAGGCAAGTTTCACATTCTGTAACTTTGTCTGTAACCTGAGTATTAATGCTGCATTTAAAATTGAGAACTTGAAGATCTAGTTGAGATAGCCCTTGATTAAAAATTTATATACATTACGAGATATATTATATAGGTAGCTTGTCAAAACTTGGAAGCAAAACCTGGTTTTAACATTTTTTAAGCCCATTACAGAAACAAATTTCACAATTTGGTTGCATGATACTGGATAGTTTCAAAAATTAGAAACTTATTTATAATTCTTTGATATATAGTCAATTTAAATTAATTGCAAATATTATCTTTTGCAAAATTCAGCATGTAGATTCAGTCATGTAGCCATATAATGGCTATTTATACTGTGTCACTCAGCTGGGATTATGAACATAAATAACATCTGTAAAGAAAATGGTATAGGCATTAAGACAAATTATTCATTTCATATACTAATACTACAAAGTCAAGAAGAGGGCAGGGAGATGTTATTATAAAAACATATAAAAAGTTACCCTGTTTTAAAGAAAGTACACTTATTTGTAGCTGCCATGATGGTGCATATTTAAATTCCAGCACAAGAGCAAAAATGTCAGTCAATACACAAGTTCAGTAATGATGTTGGGAGATTGACCAGGAGGTCAAAATAATTGTGTTTTTATACATAAATGCCTAGGAATCTGGATTTAAATAAAAAGTCCATTTAAAAGAAATAAAAAACATTTTTAATTACCAAATGAGTTCCCAGTTTTCATTTCGTACAGATTATCTGACAAGAAAATAACATGAAAGTGGTCTCAATGCTCTAATAGCATCATAATGTCCCTGTGGAGTCTGGATCTACTATAAACCCTGTTCATTACACACTTACACAAAATGTGTTACTGAGTCTGGGCAGGGACTCAGGTGAAGGGAAGGAGTCAGCAACCAACACAGAAATCTGATGCACTGCTTAAAGTGGCATCAGCACAGGCAAGGAAAACAAGGGCAACCAAAACACAAGGGTGAAAACATACCCCTGCCAAAAGTGGATAAATAACAAGCTCCAGATTCACCATCAATCAAAGCCACTCCAAGGAAAACAGTCTCAGGGAAAGATCTAAAAGAAAACATCTAAAAAAATAACAATCTAAAGAAGAGGGAAAAAAAGCCAGAAGTTTTCAATATCCTCTCTGACTACAAAAGAACAGGTCTGCACAGCAGCCAACCAGAAGCAAGGAAGTTAACTACCATAGCAGCATAGAAACAAGGCAGAAATAAGCCGAACTTAGCAAAGGAATCTAATTACCATTCCAGCCATATTTTCCCAATACATTGAACAAGCCCAAAAGCAAACCACAGGAAGAAAAAAGTAAACACTCAGACAAGTCCTCCTAGAAACAATCAAAGGAAAGACAACCACCAGAACCGATAAAGAATGATATAGAAGAAATGCCATATGTTTCAGAAAAAGAACTCAAACTCATCTTGACAAAATCATTCAAAGGGTAAAGGGAAGAAATCAAATTCAGTATGACAGAAGCACTCAAAGAGTTTAGAGAAGTAGAAAAATATTTAGAAATGCATCAATAAGAGTAACATAATTGATGAAATGAAGAATAAGATTAAATCCCTTAAAAAGAAACAAAAAGAGTCCCAGGATAGAAAAAGAGCAAGTGAGGAAATAAAATACAGGGAATATCAACAAAAACAGACTGGATGAAACAGGAGAAAGTATCCTACTCTTCAAAACACTGAAATAAAAAGGGCCAATTAAGTAAAGAAAGAAATGCAATGAAAGAGGAGAGAAGAAAATCTCAGAAATCTATCCGATTTTTTAAAGAAAGGAAAAATAAAGAGTATTTGGATTCCCAAAATGACAACAGTCAGTGGAACTGAAAAACTATTTAAGAAAATAATGAAGGAAAACTTCCCAAACCTGAAGAATGAAATGAAAATATATATACAAGAAACCAAAAGGACACCAAACTACTTTAATGAAAGAAAAGAAAAAAAAAAGCAAGATATGTAATTGTAAAACTTCCAAAAGTTCAAGATAAGGAAAAAAATGATGAAAGTAACTAAAAAAGGGAAACAGATAACATATAGAGGAAAAACTATCAGACTGACTTCAAACTTCTCTGAGGAGATACTTCAGGTAAGGAGAGACTGGAGTCACATTAAAAAAATCTCCAAGAAAAAGAATTTCATCTAAGAATACTTTGCTTTGCAAAGATCACCTTCCCTAATGAAGAAAAATAAGAAATTTCACAGATAAGCAAAGTATTCAGAAATGCACTACCACTAAATTCCCACTCCAAGAAATACTATGAGAAGCCTTAAGACCAAAGCCAACAGAAGAATATACAGGATGGACAAACCAAGGAAGAAAATTGGAATGTCAAAATGATCACCAAGACATCAATTTAAGACTCTCAAGAATCAATAATCACTCTAAATATTAACAGGCTAAACTTATTAATCAAAAGACACATAATAGTAAACTGAATAAAAAAACAGAACCCAACATTCTGCTGCCTCCAAGAAACACATTTGAACTCAAAAGACAAGCATAGTCTGAAAGTAAAAGGCTGGAAAACATTCCTACAAACAAATGCCCCCGCAGAAGAAGGCAGGGGTAGCCATTCTTATAGCAGATAAAACATATTTCAAGTTAAGAAAAGTAACAAAGGACAAAGAAGGTCACTACTTTATGATAAAGGGGTTAATTCATCAGAAAGGCATAACAATTATTAAAATATGTTCACCAAACAAGGGAACACCAAAATTCATAAGACAACCACTAGTAGAACTGAAAATCAACATTGGTGAAAATACATATATGATAGGTAACTTTGACACTCTACTCTCACCGAAGGACAGAGCAACAAATGAGAAACTACAAAAGGACACAAAATCTTTAAAGGAAGATCTAGACTGAATATACCCAATATATATCTATAGGTCACTAAACTTACAAGGAAAAGAATATATTTTGTTTTCAAACACGCATGGATCATTCTTCAAAATTGACCATGTATAGGCCATAAGACAAACATGAATAAATACACAAAGATTAAAATAATACCAACTTTTTTCTCTGATCATAGTCATAGAACTAGAAATGAAATAGGAAATGAAAGTAAAATAAGGAGAAAATCTACTACATGGAAAACTGAATAACATGCAACTGAGTGAATACTGGATAAATGAATAAATCAAAGTAGAAATTAAAACTCACATCAAACCAAATGACAAAGATGACATAACATCCCCAAATGTATGCGACTCAGCAAAGAAAATACTATGAGGAAAATCCATGGCTATACAGGCCCATATCAAAAAAACAAATAAACCAAAGTAATAAACTAATCTCACAAGAGGAGCTACAAAATTAGCAAGCCCCCCCCCCAAAAAAAATCCAAAACCCATCAGAGGACAGGAAATAATAAAAATCAAGCAGAAATAAATGAAATGGAAACTAAAATGACAACCCAGAAGATAACAAAAAACCTAAAGTTGTTTCTTTGAAAAATAAATAAAATTGATAAACCCCTAGTAAAACTCAAAAAGAAAAGGGAGAAAACTCAATTAAGCAGGATCATAAATGAAAGAGACAAAGTTAAAACTGACAAAGCAGAAATCCAAAAGATAATTAGAGACTACTATGAGCACAGTAACCTGGACAAGGTGGACAAATTCTTAGAACTACATTTCTATCCAAAGTTGAACAAAGAAGTAGAAGACTTAATCAGATCAATCACAAGCTGTCAAATTGATGCAGTCATAAAAACAGTCTCTAAAAGCAAGAGCCGAGAACAAGATGACATCACAAATGAATTCTAGGAAATATTAAATATGAAATAATATCTATATTAGTTAAACTATTCCAAAAATTTGAGAAAGAATAAAATTGCTGAATACATTCTATCAAGCAAATATTACACTAATAACAAAACCAAATAAAGAACAAAGAAAGAACACTTTTAGGTCATACTCCCTAATGAATGCACATGAAAAAAAATCTAAATAAAATCCTGGTAAATCAAATCCAAGAAACATAAAAAGTATTTTTAACCATGATGGAGTAGAATTTATTCCAGGGGCATAAAGATGGTTTAATATCCAAAAAATCAATCAACATAATCCACATAAACCTGGATAAACCCAAAGCCATATGATACTATCAATAGATGCAGAAAAAGCATTTAATAAAGTTCAACATCCATCCATAACAAAAATCCTTGAAAAAATCAGAATAGTGCTTGCTTTGGCAGCCCATATACTAAAAATTAGAACAATACAGAGAAGATTAGCATGGCCCCTGTGCAATGACATGCAAATTCGTGAATCATTCCATATATTTAACAAAGATATACAAGTAACTCACACAACTTAACAATAACAAAGCAAAAAACCCTGTTTAAAAATGGGGAGAAGATCTAAAAAGACACTTCTCCAAAGAGGAATTCCATATGACTAACAGGCACATGAAAAACTGTTCAACGTCATTAGCAGTAAGGAAAATGCTAATCAAAACCACAATGAGTTACCACCTTACACCGCTAAGAATGGCTCACATCCAAAACACAGACAACAGCAAGTGCTGGCATGGATGTGGAGAGAAAGGAACACTTTTACACTGCTGGTGAGAATGTAAGCTGGTCCAGCCACTATGGAAAGCTGTATGGAGGACCCTCAAACTAATGAAAAGGGAACTATCATTTGACCCAGCAATTGCTCTTCTGGGAATCTACCCAAAGAAGACCTCATTGTGGGTACAAAGAGACACCTGTGCTCGAATGTTTATTGCAGCACTATTTATAATTTCAAGGACATGGAAAACAATCCAAATGCCCCAGAACAGATGACTGGATGAAAAAGATGTGGTATATATGCACAATGGAACATTATACATCAATAAAAACTGACAAATTTGATGATTTTTTGGTAACATGGATGTACCTAGAAGAAATCATATTGGCAGAAACAAGTCAGAAGGAAAAAGACAGAAACCAAATGGTTTCATTAATATATGGTCAACCAAACAAAGGTACATAACTATGGGAGGGGACCAGTTGGAGTGACCAGGGAGGGGAGGTGGTGGGTGACCCCCAGTGATCACAATATGTGAAATATATATATATATATATATATATATATATAAATTACTTAAAAGAAAAAAAGAGAAAATCAGAATAAAAGGAACTTATCCCAACATAATAAAAGTTATTTATGGTAAACTTACAGTAAACATTATTTTTTTTTACTGTGCCAAATTTACTTATTTTTTAAAAATATTTTTTATTTGGATTTTGTACAATGCATGATTGCATAATTGTTGATCCCCATAGGATTACCCCACCCCACCATGCTCCTTCTGGTCTCTTTGCCTCCTTTGTTTTTGTTGTTTGTCCATGTTTAGCCCTTTAGTCTTTTTGGTCTTTTTTTTTTTTTTTTAATATCTTCATTGGCCATTCGGAGTGCCTTTGGCTTGTATCCATGTTTCTTGTTGGTTATTCTTTCTATTGTTTTCTGTCTCATTTTGCAGCTTCATCCCATTATGTTTCAGGTCTTTAGTTTTGGGGACCCGATTCCCAGTCTTGTGTTTTGGTAGTGCTGCTCATCCATGGGGACAATCTTCGGCTGACGGTAGATCTCCAACTCTTCTTTTTTAGGAGGGTAAACATCATTCTTTTTTTTTTTTTTTTGAGAGTAGAGTCTCACTATTTTTGCCCATGGAACCACAGGCTTTCGTTGCCTGGGGTACCACAGACTCAAGCAATCCCCAGCCTCAGCTCCCCAGGTAGCTGGGATTACAGGCGCACGCCACCACACCCAGCTATTTTTTTGGAACTAGGTCTCGCTACGGGCCCCAGGCGGTACTCGAACCGTGACCCCTAGCCCTGACCGCTTCATAGGCTGAAGCTTACAAGCACAAGCCACCGTGCCCGGCCTGTGAACATCATTCTTAATGGGGGAAAATTAAAATCATTTCAATTAAGATGTGCAACCCGGCAAGGATTTCCACTCTTACCACTACTTTTCAATATAGTACTGGAGGTTCTAACTAGGGCAGTAAAGCAAGAAAAAGGCATAAAAGGAATACAAAGAAAAAAACAAGAATTGAAATTATCATTCTATGCAGACAATATGATACTTTATGTAGAATACACCTCAAAAATCAACAGAATAGTCTACTTGAAACAATAAACCATCTCAATAAAGTAGCCTACTACAGATATGACATATAATAATCAATAAGCTTCTTATACACAAAAAATCAGAAGAAAGGTAAAAAAAAAAACAACAAACAACATTCCATTTACCCTCACTCCAATGAAAGTTAAATATCTGGGACTAAACCGAATAAAAGATGCGAAAGAGCTATACAAATAAATTATAAAAAATTGCTAAAAGAAATAAAAGAAGACATAAAGAAATGGAAATATATTTCCTGTTCATGGAATGGAGGAATTAATATTATGAAAATGGCCATACTGCCAAAAGCAATCTACAGACTCAAGGCAATCCCAATAAATATCCCAATGACATTCTTTAAAGAGATAGAGCAACAAAAATTATTGAAATTCATATGGTATAATAAAAGACCTCAAATTAACAAAACCCTCGTGTCCAAAAGAAGAGTGGAGGCATCATATTCCCAGACTTCAAATTATACTACAAAATCATAATATTTAAAATGGCGTGGTACCGGAACACAGAACAGTAGAACAGAATTGAAGACCCAGAAATAAAGTCACACATCTACAGTCAGCTGATTTTTTACAAAGGGGCAAAAAACATATATTAGAATAGGGGTAGCCTCTTCAATAAAAATGGTGCTGAAATAATTGAACTACTAAGGCATAAAAAATGAATCTGAACCATAACCTCACACCATGTATAAAAATCAACACAAAATGCATAAAAGACTTGCATTTAAGACCTGAATCCATAAAAATATTAGAGGAAAATATTGGTAAAACTTTCCAAGACTTATACTTCATCTATATTAGGATACATATACTAATGCTAAGAAAATGAATGGAATCATAAAATTTGATTAGTTGGCACTAAATCAAATTATAAAGCTTCTCTACAAGAAAAGAGAAAATAACCATAATAGAAACACAAAAAAATAGGAAAAACACTAGATCTTCACACAAGCAGTAAGGGCCTCATAATAGAGATCCACAAAGAACTCATACAACTTAACATAAACATGGCAAAAAGTTCAGCTTAAAAATGAGGAGAAGAACTGAAAAGACATTTCTCCAGAGAGGAAATGTAAATGGTCAGTAGGCATATGAAACTATGCTCATCATCATTTATAATAGGGAAATGCTAATCAAAACCACAATAAGATAACCATCTTACACTAGTACGAATGGCCCATAACAGAAAACACATCAGAACAAGAGCTGGCATGTATGTGGAGGAAAAGGAACATTTTTACATTGCTGATGAGAATGTGAACAGGTCCACCTATGGAAAGCTGTGTGGAGGACCCTCAAACTAATGAAAACGGAACTACCATTCAATTCAGCAATCCCATCTCTGGAAATGTACCCAAAGTATACAAAAACACTAATTCAAAAGGACACCTGTACTTGGATGTTTATTGCAGCACTATTTAGTAACCAGGATATGGAAACAACCCAAATGCTCCAAACAGATGAATGTTCAGAAAGTTGTGGTATATGCACACAATAGAATATTATTCTACAATCAAAATTGACAAATATTGAGCATACTTGATAATTTGGATGAACCTAGAAGGAATCATGCTAGCAGAAATAAGCCAGAAAGAAAATGAGAAATACAGGGTGATATTACCCATATATGAGATGGATGGGAACAAACATAAGGACAAATAAAATTTAAAAATAATTGTCAACAGGACTGAAACATAGAGCAAGAGAGGAGGAAGTGGCAAATGCGAGGGAGGGATGGACACAAGAGATTTAGATGCTGGTTCATGGTGACAAGTTAGTGGAAGAACCCCACAGCATATAACAATGTGATATATAGATAGATGACAGATAGACAGATGAAAGAGAGATAGAGAGACATGGATGTGCAATCATTAAAAAAATAATTTTATTGAAGAAAACAAAAGAATTGGGAAAAATGTAATATTGCAAAAAGCAGAAGTACAGAACTGGTTCACTGAAAATTATCAAACTTCATTGTATGTGAGGGGAGAGAAAAAAAAAAGAGGATGACATAAAAATTGGCAATTATTTTTTTCTTTATGACAAATGGGAAGTTATTCTATGATTGTATGAGGAATTTCTTATTCTAATATATGGATACCATGTTGCTAATTGATAAAAACACGTAAAGTAATTAAAATAATTTTTATTTTTTTAGATTGCATTATTTTTTATTGAGGTATTTTTGGTATATAACATTATACATGATTAGAGGTATAGGTTCACACCCACCACCAAAATTAAATATTCCCATTTTTGATGAAGTTACCTGTGTCTATAAGAATGTTTTTAGATTCAAATCTCCACATATTTGAAATAAAAATAGATATCCTGGTTATTGAATTCTTTAAACATACAAATTCAGATGTGACAGACATCAGTATAAAAAAAGGACTTAGTGATGAATTTTTTAACTGTTCTTACTTCACAATATAAGAGTCTAACATTGCTTTGTTATTGACAGTGACTAAAAGTAATAAAAAGTTTTATACAGAATACATTACAACATGACTGCTTATGAAGGAATTTTGAATAAAATGTCAAAAATAAGGATTATCTTAATTCAAAGAGATAACATTGTATA
The DNA here is from genome assembly GCA_004024945.1 of Uropsilus gracilis. Lineage (NCBI taxonomy): Eukaryota > Metazoa > Chordata > Mammalia > Eulipotyphla > Talpidae > Uropsilus > Uropsilus gracilis. The sequence goes on along the minus strand of PVHY01016094.1, from coordinate 20,997 downwards.
TTTTAAAATTCCACGGTGTGTTCAATTCACTTTATTTTTATTAGAAAAGTTATGACATCAGTTTTATAGGTATTTTTTCCCAAGTCAAGACACATTTACAATAATAAAAAATAAGTATTTGTGTATATATATATATATATAATAATTATATGATGGTCTCGGAATACTACCTTCTAAAAACTCTATTTCTCAGAGTAAGCAAATATTTGTCACTTTAAATTCAGAAATGTAAAACCAAAATAAATATTTGTTACTCAATGATATATTTCATTGTATATTTCTAACTCAGTGCATTTTTGTCATTTCAAGTTTGAATTCTCTTAACTTCTTGAATGCCTTTGTCATACTGAGTTTGAATTCCTTCTCCAACAGACATAGCATTTCTTCTAAGTCATCCTTATTGGGTTCTGGGGTTTGTCTCTTCTTCAGTCGTGAATTAGTTCTGAAGGACTTGCTTGAATGTTTGCAGTGTTCCTTTATCCTGCTGTTTGTTTTAGGATTTGATCTATGTGATGGGCCGCTGTGGCACTTGTGTTGGTTGGCATGGTTATTAGACTGCTTTGCAAGGTTGTGATTATGTCTTTGTGCCTGTGTAGCTGCAGTGGTTTGCGTCCTTGCTTAGTTCCTTTCTTTTTGTGTTTCCTTGATAGTACTCCTAGGAATGTTTTCTTGGCAGATAGCAGGTCTCAGGTGTTTACTTATTTTTTATTATTATTGTCATTATTTGTCCTTTTTTTTTTTTTGCTGCTATGTATTTCAGTCTTGTGTTGTGGTTTTATTTGTTTTCTGTTTTTTGTTTTTTATTTTAATCTGCTGGGGACAGGCTGCCACTTCCCATGCCTCACCTGCAGGTGGAAGGGTGTTTTACAGTTCCAGGGCAGGTGAAATTGTCCAAGTGGGTAGTGGGAGGCTGAAGTCAATGTACTGGGAATAGGCACCCTCAATGATATATTTCATATAAATTTTTCAAAAATTATTTCATATTATCTGACTCCTTAAAGAAAGTTTAAAAATACTTTACTATCATGTGAATTGCTATTCTTAGAGTTTAAATATTTGAGTAGCTCAAAAGTACTAAATTTAACAAGCAAATTCACTTAGAAGATAAGCTAGTAGCACATTTACAGTAAAATGTGGGATGTAGCACATTTACAGTAAAATGATCTACATTTTAATATAGTTTCTTCTTTTCGAACTACTAGTCATATCTTAATTTAGAAATGGTCATATGGATGCAGTATTAATACATTTCAAAAGCTGTGCATTATTTCTGAGCAATGAGAACATTCTGCCTTTGGTATCTGTAGCTGGTATAGATGAATTATTGTGAGGGCACACAGTGACAGGTCTTTCTATTGTTGTCTTTAGAATTGCTTTAGTGACCAAGGGAGGCTGCTTTATCCACAGATATAAGGAAAATAAATTTTTTTCCAATGTCTGTTAATATTTTTAAATTATTGTACTATAGAGAAACAAAATGACACTGAAAATGTTATCAACAAATCATTGACTTCGTGAGTACTTAATGAGAATAAAAACCCATTAGAATGGGCTTAAGTTTCTCTTGGGAAATATCTTAAATTTGCATTAAAGACTCAAAGCTGAATTCAGCATCTAGAGGGCAGTCATGAGAAAAAAACTTTAAGTGTAATTATTTTTATAAATAGCCCAGGTCTGGATCTTTAAAATAGTCAAGTGTTTTCCAGAAGGCAGGTCTAAAAGTAATAGATGAAGCTTTTAAACTATATCTATTTTGTTAGAGTAAAAGAAGGAAATTCAAGTAATAGATACTAAAACTGTGATACCCCACAACAGCTCTGTTCAAATTGTAGTACATTAATCATCTAAAACCTGATAGGTACTAACAAGGGTAAAGAGTTACCAGTATGAGAAGGGGAATGGTGGCTGGAATGCAATAAGCAAAGTGGAATAATGGAATCACCCACAGGTGTGGGAAACTGAGAAACAGAATGCTAAAACAACCCTGGTATGAAACTGAGGAAGGAATGTGCAAAATTCCACATTCAACCATTATACCATAATGCTTAACCTTTACTTTACACTAAATGTTCTAAACCAGAAGTTTGTGAATAATCAACCTAGAATTTTCAGAATTTGACCAACAAATTTTTAGGATTGGTCCGCATGTGCACTGTACATAGGTTCACTGTAGTGAGAAACAGAAGTCACTACCAAGGTACATTATGCCCTGTTGCTTTCATGCGCCAGGAAACAACTTCTTATCTTTCTATAGACCTGTAGCTAGAGATGGCTGCATTAAACCTCATAAAAAGGGGGAAAAGCCATTTATTCAAAACTGTGAAATATGGAATAAAAATAGACAAGCAAATCAATGGAATAGAAAACAAGAGGGGAAGGGGCAGAACAAAAGAAAAAGAAAAAAGAGTGCAGATACACCACACTTACATAGTTACTCCACAACAAAGGAAACAAGAATCTACAACAGAGAAAGGACATCTCAACAAATAGTGTTGGGAAAGTATGGCAACCATATACAAAGCAATAAAACTAGACCACTGCCTTACAACATGCACAGCAGTTTACTCAAAATAAATAGAAGACTTAGTGATAGACTTTAAATCATAAAATCCATAGAAAAAACTGTTCCATGGAGTCACCAAAAACTGTTTTTGGGAATAAGGGAATATCACCTTTCTAATTTTTGTCACTGAGGGTTCTTCCACCTGCATGCAGGGAGCTGCCCAGAGATCAAACGTTAGTAATAAGGGTAAACATAAAGGTTTATTTATAGATAAGGGGAAAATACACTAAAAGAGTTTAATAGTCTACACACTCACAAGTGTCCCAAATGGAATAGAACCCCAATTCTGCTCCTCAGGTTGCTGCGTGGGGTTGACCTCAGTCTTAGTGTATTTCAGTCAAAAACCACTAGGGTATATCCTTGCCTTTTAGTCCTCCATCACTCCAGTTAGCATCAAGGGAATTCCCCCAACAGGAGGCTCAGCTAGAATCTATCCGGTTTGCAGGGTGGCTCAGCACTTCATCAGGGTCACCAACTCTCTCCGCCTTTACACAGCTCTTGACCCTCAAGGGACCCGAATGCTGGGGAAACCCCAAAAATCTCAATTCCTGAGTCCTCCTCCTGAAGACAAAACCTCCATACCTGCTGCCAATATCCAGAATCCCACTCTGTTTAGCTCTCTTTCACAAAAGTCTTATCCCCAGTCCCTGCTGCTTTCTCTTTTTAACCCTTTCTTACTCCCTTCCCCTCATGAAGCCAGAGGCCCTAATTCACAATCATACTTTTCCTGGTTGTTCTTCTCCCCTTCCTCACCTGGCCTTCGAACCATAGCCCCAGGGCCCTAGATTAGCATATTCACCAATTCTGCTAAGATATACAACATCCATGTAAAAGAAGAAAGTATCCTTATCTGGTTTTAAACTATTCTTAATCTCTGTATTTTTCAAACACAGGTAAAGGCAATACCGAAATTTTTCTAATGAATAGCACTGCCCATATCGGGTTCATGGCTTCAAAATAAGCAAAACACTCTAATACCTTGGCATCAGGGATGTCTGCGATGATGGCCTTGACTGTAATGACAACAGAAACAAAACCAAAAAGTATATGACACTAAGTCAAACTAAAAAACAAAACAAACAACTTATAAAAACTTTCTGCACAGTGAAAGAAACTACCAATGGGACTAATATTCAAGAGCAACCTGAATTGAACAGGAAGAAATAATACTATAAAATGAGTCAAAAGAAGAAAGATAAAGAGCAGATGTTATCACTTATATGGGGAATATGGAGAAGCAAATCAAATGGTTAGGCAAAACCAAACCAATAATAAACCCTGGAAATCTGATTGTGAGCCGAGCATGGTGGTACATGCCTGTAACCTGCAGCCTAGGAAGTCGCGGCCGGGGCCAGGAATCGCAGTTCTAGTCCCGCAGGGGGCATGTAGCAAGACCTAGTCTCCAAAAAAATAGCTGGGCATGGTGGTGCATGCCTGTAATCCAAGCTACCTGGGAAGCTGAGGCTGGGGATTGCTTGAGTCTGTGTACCCCAAGCAACGTGAACCTGTGGTTCCACAGGCAAAAATAGTGAGACCTAGTCCCAAAAAATATAAATAAATAAATAAAATTGAAATCTGATTGTGAAACTGAGCCTATTAGATGCAAGAGTGAGGAGGCAGGGGAAAAGAAAGGATAGAGCACAAGGGAATTTGTGTGGGACTTTGGTTACCTTGACAAGAGTGTGATGTGATAACATACATGTGAGAAAGTATGATACTATGCCTTTGATTGACACTTATTGTTTTAAAATAATCTTAAAATAGCAACACAAACATAATATTTAAATAATACAAATGTATTCTGAGTAAATTTCTTAGTAGTACTTTACTCAATGTGCAGTGACTATAAGGTTTATTTACAAAGAGGAGGTTGGGGAGAAAGAAACAGTCTCTAAGCCAGGTGATTGGTTCTCTCTCCTCAGATAGTGTCTACAATACTCAATAGTTCCAATATTCAAGGCTGCTTATACAGATCCTACTGCCCTGATGAGATCCTAGAGTTCATGGTTACATGAGTATAACAGTGGACCTCTGAAAGCTGGTGGGTAGCACTTAACACCTGACAAGACAGTGCCAGATACAACAGCACCAGAAGGTCGTGCAGGACTATCAGAAGGTGTGAACAAGTCAAAAGTGAAGTGACAGAGAACTGGGTCACCAGTTATCAGGGCTAGTCAGCAGTGCCAGGTCAATGTCACTCAGTACTGATTTCTAGGTGGTGGGATCAGAGCCATTGATATTAGAGCTCTTTGTGACCTGTTGGCATACACCAGTAGTCAGCAACTCTTATTTTAGGAGACTCCAGGCCCATACCAAAGATGTTATTTTCAGGCTATGTCAGAAGTAGGATAAGAAGCTTGTTGCACTCAGCTCTCCTCAGTGGGACCTGGCCCAGTGGATCCAGGGTCCCTGACTCTGCACCCTAGCATGTACATCTTGAAGGAGTCACAGCTCCTGTGCTGTTTGAGTGATACCCAACACTCCTTTCAGCCGCTGTGTGCTTTAGGGGTCAACTAAACTGCCAGGGAGCCCTAGAGTCAGTTTAGTGAGGGGTGAAAAATCTAAAACTTCCTTCTGCTACCACATCCAGGCAGCCCAATGAAGCTAAGAAGGGGGGTGGGGGGGAAGGGTACCACCTCCACTGAAGAAGGTAGTTAATGGATAAAGTGTTTCTTTTGAAATTATGCTTATATTTTAAAATTGACAATGGTGATGACTTCAGAGCTCTGACTCTAGTAAAATTTACGAACATATATACCTGAACATTTTTACTCAAAATCTCTTATAAAGGATTGGTCTCATGGAAGGGTATAAAGATTCCATGCCTTCATCTTGAGAATCAATAATTTCAAAATTTTCCAATCTGTAGATCATAATTAGCAATTACCAAAGATAACAGTTTTCCAAGATATGGAAATGTATAGAGTTGCAAATGGAAATAAATAGGGCTGGACATATTCCATTATGAAATAACCCTCTTAATTCTAAATCCATGAGAAACCAGCTAATTTTGCTAGATTAATACACGAGATTACTTGGATAAGCCATGAACATATCAGTGTCCATTTCTTGAAAGTCGTTGTCTTAAGTTTTTGGGAAATTCTTTATTCTAATCCATGGTTTTTAGTTTGTTTTTCACATTAGAACATAAGCTCTCTCCACTCATACTTAATCTTCACACCAATCCTTGATTTTTTGTGACATGTAGAGATTGGTTAATTCAATTTTCAATCACAAAAGATAATAAGCAGGAAAAACTATTTTTAGTATACACCCAAGTAAGCTTGAAATAAAGTTAAACTTTTCAATTCTCTGGTTTCTTAATTTGAAAATTAGGAGAAATTTAGGAAAATGGAAAGACATCAAATGATATTGCACAAATGAAGAAAGAAATTTTCACAATTTTAAAAAAATATTTGGCATTTTGACACAGCGTTCAGAACATCTTTGAGATTTAAATGCAAATTTATTTGAAAAGAAGATATGTTTCATTTAAGTCATTTACCTATATAAAATATGAATCATTCTAATGGCTTATTTTCTCCATGATATATAGCACTTTTTCCTGAATCTATTATCATTCCAAAATACCAGAAAAATCAGTGTCATTTTGACATAGAAACAATGAAAATATTTCGCACCTTTCTTTTTCTCTAAGTCACTTTAATTTTATAAGCTAAAACATTTATTTGTCAGTGTAGAGATTACGTTTAAATAAATAGACCATTGATGTACAAAAATTGCCAATGCTTACTAGAACATTACAGTAATGATATATGAGCAGACAGTGTCACAGATGAGTTGGTAACTGCACTTAAGATAGGGACAGGCACAATATTCTTTATGTCCGCATTTCCTGTCATTCTGTGGAATAGTTTGCTTAATGTTTATCTTTCCCTACAGAATAAAATGAGATAGATATGAAAATGCACTTATAATTGTATCTGGACCTTTGAAATAATGTATCTGCATAGATTTCCAAGGCAATATGTGCTTGGATATCACTTCTTTTTTTTTTTTCTACCTTAATTGCTTCTGAGTTAAGTCATATATTAATAAATGATAAGAAACACTAGAGAAGGTTTCATACCTCAAGAATGTTGACTGTCAGTTTTTCAAAGCCATATTTTGCAACAGTAAACTGAACTTTTGATCGTTTCACAGGGTAAAGCAATATATCTGAATCTTTTTCTGTCTGCAGAGAATATCATCAATACTCTGTTGCATATTTAGTTCCAAATGAGATTCATGCAAATCCCTCATCTGTGCAGAAATCTAGTGATTTTATAGAATACATATTTCTAATTATCTGTGATATTCATTATATTGGTTGCTGGAAAAATAACTACTTAACCAAGCATGCTTTTTCTTCAAGATTGATTTTTTCACCTAAGTAACCATGAAGCGTATCATATTGCAATATAACCTATTCTAAGGTGCATTATTAATGTGCCATTCTCTTGAATCATCCTGAGAAGTACCTTCCTTTTAAACCTTATAGGTAGTAAATATCACACTAAATCATTCTTTAGAATGGTGATAGCTTAGCTTGCCCATGAGAACTGCAGGAGAACAGGAAACCCAAGTCCTTCCTGGAAGTCAAGGTCACGCCCACTCCACCACTGTGAGGTAAATACTTGGACAGATAGTAATATCTCCAATAGTCTCAGAATACTTGTGGCAAACAGTAAGATTTAAAAATATTGAGAGGGACTTGAAGCTTCTTTAAGATTCACATTTCTGAGTATTTAGTTTTTTTGGGGTTTTTATTTTTCATTTTTGGGGATAATTATACTTCACAATAAGATAACTGGGAAAAATAATAATGCATTCTAACAACAAATTGTGCGATTCAACCCAACCACCATTCTTTGCTTGATTCGTCCTTTTCTTTTGTATCACTATCTCATCCCTTCCTCTCCTTTTTTGTTCCCTCTCTCATTTCCTTCCTTGCCAATTTGACATGTGGTTTGCATCACGTTTTAGGTACTGTGGTAAACAGAGAAAATGAAGACAAACTATTTTTCAGTGTGTACTAAAGAATTACTCATTGTTTACTATTCTTTTCCTAAAGATATTTAGTAACATTTCTTTTTTTGAAGTGATTTGCAGTGAAAACAAGTAGATTCAGGAAACATTCACATGTATATTTTCCTTTTAGATATTCATAATTGTGATAGTCATAATTTTGGAATTCATGTATTCATCATGATTCTCATGAATATGCTCAAATATCTGAGAGATGTGCACTAAAGTTGGATAATATTCCAGATTTACATAAACTTATCTCACCATGAAGTTTTTACTGCTTAAATAATTTTTAGAAATATTCCAAAGAAAAATTTTTGAAGAAGGATTTTAGAAAGGATTTAGAAAGAAGTTCTTTGTTACTGATCATACTCAAGGACAGAAAAGGATCTATTTTTTAAATTATATATACATATATAATTTATATATATTTTAATATGTACATATATAATTTATATATAAATGATATCTATATCATCTATAATATATATAAATTATATATATACACATATATTTTTCACATCTTTGTATTCTCTGGGGATTACCCACCTCCTTCCCTCCCTGACATTTCCCTCCCATTTCTTCCCCACCCCCGCCAGTTGTGTACTTTAGTTTGGTTTTTAGTTTGTTTTGGCTTTTCTTCCTGGCCTTTTTGCTTGTTTTTCCTATGTCCCATATATTAGTGAAACCATTTGATTTCTGTCTTTTTCTTTCTGACTTGTTTCTGTTAATATGATTTCTCCAAGTTGCATCCAATTTTATCAAAATTCATCAAATGTGTCATTTTTAATTGATGAGTAATATTCCATTGTGGATATTTTTCATCCAGTCATCTGTCTTGGGGCATTTGGCTTGTTTCCATGTCCTTGCAATTATAAATAATGTTGCATTAAACACCTGAGCATAGGTGTTCCTTTGTATAAGCACTGAGGTAGATTCCCAGAAGAGTAATTCCTGGGTTAATTAATCCCAAATGGTAATTCCATTTTCATTAGTTTGAGGGTCCTCCACACTTCTTTCCATAGTGGTTGGACCAGTTTGCATTCCCACCAGCAGTGTAAGAGAGACCCTTTCTCTCCAAATCTATGCCAACACCTGTTGTTGCCTGTTTTTTTGATAATGGGCCATTCTTACTGGTGTAAGGTGGTATCTCTTTGTGGTTTTGATTTGCATTTCCCTGATTACTAGTGATGAGCATTTTTTTGTGTGCCTCTTGGCCATTTGTATTTCCTCTTTGGAAAAGTGCTTTTTTAGTTCTTCTCCCCATTTTTTAACTGGGCTTTTGTTTTGTTTTTGTTAAATTACATGAGTTCTTTGTGTATCGTTGTTATCAGACCAAAAGGATCTATTTTGACCTTAACAGATCATCCAAGAAAGGTAACACATTGCCACATAAGGCAGCATTTTCTGAATTTTAATTTGTTCAAGTTGAACTAAAATGTGGTTCTTAAAGATTCATTTTATTTCAGTTTTTATCTCTATCTTTTATATATATATATTCGCTTTTCTATGAGGAAATTATTTCAGCATATAAAAGCTATTATGTCATCACTTCACTGAACTAAATTTCTGTAGCAAAACTACTGATCTCTCATCTGTTTAACATGGTATTTTTAAAACTTTCTTCGCATTTGTCAATTTCTTTACATGAAACATTTTTTCACAAATATATTTCCCTTGTATGTAATTATTCTCACTTAACCTGTCAATTCAAATAGTTATTATTTAATGCCATTTACTATTTAGGTCCCTCTATTAAAAAATTAGTTAAATTTACTACTATGAATCAAACATTGTGGCATAAGAAAATATATACTTACAATCTAAAGTGTGTTGTAAATACACTTGGAATATTATCACCCATTCTTACCTCATAGTGTATCTTTCTTCCTCCAGTATGTTCATCTACTGATGATTATCAAAGCGTAAACTTGCATTCTCCATATATATATATAAATCTTTCTTGGCAGCAAGATTTCTAAGGGAAGACTAGGGTTCCAACAATTAGGTGCACTCTGTTAGATTTGGAAGGTGAAATGTAAAGACTTTCTTTTACTGTTTGTAGTGTTAATGGAGGAATGTACTTTATTTGCTGTTTTTCCTTTCCCTTCAGCAATATTCTGAAATCTAGTTGTTGCTTTCCATTTCTGATTGTTAAGAAGAAAGTATCCACTGGCCAGAGTTTTTGATGCCAATCACCAATACTGCTGGTGAGGAGCATATATTTGCAATATGATAAGTTTTCCTTATATGAATTATGATCCTTGGATTTCAATTATAGTGCTAAAACTCAATAACTCTAACAGTGGCCTTCAGACTACTTAACTTCACTACTGTGCCATAGGTTGCAGTTCTGATGAATTAGTTTTGGGAACCTTTCTTACCTAATTTAAATATTGTTTTCAAGAATTTTGTAAGCACAAATAAACTAAAACATTTCCTGTTTAAAATAACGTATAAAGGACTGCATTTCTAAAACAAAACTTCAGTTGGGTAAAGTATTTGCTGTCACAAATGACTAATGAGCAATAATTTGAGGTGTTTATTCAATTAAAAGTGATATGAAGGCAGTGTGAATTTATGTACTGTTGAATGTGAATTATTCTTTGGATCCATGATACATAGTAGAAGAAAACAGTGAATCAAATCATTACAATTGCTTTTCTAGAATGAAACTCCTGTTGAAGATAAATTTTTGAGATATCACATGGTTACTAGAATAAAAATTTAATGTAAAAATCCAAGGTTGACCTGAAATAAATTCTAGCTGGTAGCACAGTACAAAATTTTAAAATATATTTCAATCCTAAATCAGGATACTTTTAAGAGATAAAATATGAAGTTAATAAATAAATCAAAGCAGTTAAGATTCCTTCATGCAAACCACAACTCATCTTATAATTAGAGTATCATTCTATATTGGGGAACAAGAGCCTTCCTTTATTGAAAGAATACTTCTGGATATGTGTTTATATTTTACATTCACTAAACTTCTGTCAGCACCACCTTTCACAGACAACCACAGTGTCCTGCATACCATCACTTCAGTCTTGCAAATTTCAGTGAGGGAAGAAATGAAAATGTGATTGAGAATCATAAGATACTTGTTTTCTTAATTTGTTGGGCCATTATAGAATGATGAACTACTCTGTTATGATAGCAACTGGGAGATGGCACATTCAAGTTTAGGGATCCATCCCTCAAGTTTCTTTGAAAAAATCACAAATGCTATGGTCCCTCTTATAGTCAGAGACCCAGAGTTTTTCATCAAAAAGTTGGAGGTACCATGACAAAAGCATGTATTATATTTATTTGTCTCCACTCAATTATTTTATTACCTTCTCTTTGAACTGTGCTGGATTTGTTTAGAGATGTAAATATCTAAGAACAGAATGCTTCCACCAGGGAAATGCTCCCCTGGAGAAAAAAATGACATTTGGAATTGTAATGCCCTGAGTGAACAATAAAACAAGTTGATTCTTTTATTACCTATGGACTAGATTTAGTATACTGAAAAAGGTGATTGCAACTATAGGATGTGATTTAGGAACAGAGAATCTTCTGGAATTACACAGAGTACTTTAACCTTTAATAGTAAAAGTTAATAGAAAATGAAAACAGCTCTATTTAGGAAAACTTCTGACTCTTTAAAAATTGGGGCTTAGTAGTTCTAGTAAAATATGCTGACTGACTTAATTTTTGACTTAGGGTAGAGGCTACATGGAAAGAAAGGTGGAAGAGAAAGTGTTAAATGTCATCTGTGGTGACATGAAACAAACGTGGCTTTAGTAAACATGGTATTTATTGACAATTCCTGTCCATATTTATTTCTGTGAAACACAGGTTCTCCCCTTTGTTTTGACACTATTTTATATAGGATCTTGGTAATGATTCATTTAAAATCTATACAATTTTGACTTAACTAAAAAGGTGATATGTATATTCCAAAATAGAATCAAAAAATAAATAAATGTTGTTCTGAAAGGTATGTGATTTTGTTTTTATTGATAGAGAACTTTTATTATGTACAATGGATTCATGACTTTGAAACCATCAATTTTAGTATTTATTGTGCCAAAGTATGCATATGATAGGTATCATTTTAATCGTTTGGAAGTGTATGATTTATTGACATTATTAAATACATTAAATACATTCACAATGTTTTTCATAATTACCACTATTGTACTCAAAACTTTTCCATGAAACCCACCATAATGTATACCCACAAAACAAAAACTTTCTCTACCCTCCCCTTAATCAACCTAGATTCTATGTCTACAGTTTTGAATATTATAGGTAGTTCATAAAGAGAAAATTATGTAATATTTTTACCACATAAAAATATCTAATATTCACCTTTCTGTGTCTAGCTTATTCAACTTTACACAATATTTTCAAGATCTGTGCACTATATATATATATATATATATATATATATATATCTTTTTCTTACATTTGCATATATATCACATTTTGTTTATCCATATCAGGAATTACTTTTTTGTCTACAAATTAGGAAAATAACATAGATTTATGCCCAAAATTCTTTCTAAATTGTTGACTGCAAAAAATCACAATTTTTTTCAAAAGAGTTGGTATAAAACCTTGATATTTTAAGTCATTTTATATAACCCTTGCAACATAAGTAAGTTGAATGGATGAGCATAATTTTATGAATTTACTGCTTGCTACTTGTAATGCAGTTTATATTACACACATCCCAATGTTTTTACTTTTTTTAGCAAATTGAATAAGACTTGATGCTACAATTCACTGATCATTTTTATTACTCAGAGTTTCATCATAGTGTAAATCAGATTATGTAATAGTCATTTTGATAAACTGCCTTTCTCCCCATTTTTCTCATTTGATTATCACAGCACTTTATAATGTTGATAGAACATTTATTCATTACTATTTCCATTTACCAATCAAGACACTAAAATTTTATACAGATGAAGCATCTATCACTTTCATCATGATCATAAACATTACATGAACTTGCATTCACATTCTTGTTCATACTCCCATTTCTACATTTTAAATGGAGATATTACAACTGAGAAGTTGGTTTATTAAAACAGCAATTCTAGTTTCCAAAGCAAGATTTCAAAGAATAAACATCAGTTTGGATGTTGCCCTGGGCTGCAGATGGCTCCAAACAGAATTGAACAGGTTTGCCCCTCATTCAGGATTGCTAAAGACACAAGCAATTTAATTTCTGAAAAGAAAATGAAAGGACTATAAAATCATTTAAACCAGACATTTTTGGTTTGTGCTACTGGAATTCTGTAGAAGAGCACATTATGATCATAACTGGAGTGGAAGTGAAGATGGGCAGTACAACTTACTAACATCAGTAATGTTGGTCCTCTATGGAATGTTCTCCATTGGCTTCAGCACCTTTCTCCTACAGACTGCACTGCACATATATTCATATAACTTTTGAAAATTTCTTATTTTTTTCCTTTTTTTATTAGGCCCATTACAGTCTTCTACAGTGAAATGTTATGAGGTTAGTCTTTGCTTTATTTGCAGTCATCTTTAAATCCTGCTTCCCTGAGATTAGGGTTATGTTTATGAATCTTAAATTGTCAGGCATAATTTAGTCTTCTAGCAAAATTACATTTTGCCTATGAAATAGGTTATGGCACATTTTTGTTACTGCACTTTTATTAATTTTGTCTTAGTGGTTGCAGATTCAAAAGTAGGAGGGTGTTGAGCCACTTTACACATGAAGTATAAATACAGCAAAAAAACACTTTCCATTCCTCCACTATCCTCTTAGGAAGAGGTTCATCTTGTTGTTTACAAGCAAAAAGAGTTACTACATACTACATATGCTTCCATTCTTAAAAATAAAATCATGCTTTCAGAAAGAAGTCAGAAAGGAAAAGAGAATTACAGCATGATCTCACCTATATGTGGGACATAAGGAAAACAAACAAATAAAAGGTCAAATAAAATTTTAAACTAATTGTCAATAAAACTGAAGCACAGAGCAAGAGATGGGGAGAGGGGTAAAATTAGGGAAGGGATGGGTACAAGTGATTAAGATGATGGTTCACTGTTGACAAGGTAGTGGGAGAACTTTGAGGTAGAAAACAATGAAACATGTATTGTAAAAATCCAAAAATTAAATTAAAAATTAATAAAAAAGAAAACAATAAAAATATGACTGCAATTATTTTAAAAATTAATAGTAAAAAATAAAATGAAAGAATAATTTAAGAATATTTGTAACTATGTTGGTAACAAATATTAATTGAAGGTGTAGTATACTTATTTTGCTAAATGTACAAATATTAAATCATCTTATGCACATGAGATCATATGTAATATGTCAATTCTAAAATAATATGGAGAAAAAATAACTACTGATTTTGAAATATACTAGTGAACATTTGAATGATAATTTGTTTTATTCCATGTAATACATAAAAATAAATAAATTTTGAAATTGTCTCACTGATTAAAAATGCATTATAAAAGAACAACACTGAGTAGTAGAATTAATTATTGCAGGTAATCTTCCAAAGTGAATGATCAACTACTGCTTATGATTTCTACTCTCTCAGTTTTAAAAAACCATTGTGAAATGTAAATTTGTAGAGGTAATATGTGTAGTACCTTTGTAGAGGTATTACAGTCATCATGTAAACATGTAAACCAAAAGTATCATTTTATTTATTTAATTTTTTTTTTTTGAGACTAGCTCTTGCTATTTTTGCCCACAGAACTGCAGGCTCATGTTGCCAGGTGTACCACAGACTCAAGCAACCCCAGCCTCAGCTTCCCAGGTAGCTGAGGTTACAGGCATGCACCACCACGCCCTGCTATTTTTTTGGAACTAGGTCTTGCTATGGGCCCCTGGTGGGACTCGAACCATGATCCCTAGGCCTGACCGCTTCATAGGCTGAAGCTTACAGGCAGGAGCCACTGTACCTGGCCCAAAAGTATCATTTTATTCTAAAACTTTTTTCTACCAAAGATTGTACTGGTAGATCATCTAGCAGGTCTATTTTCAATATTATGATGAAATTATCTACTATTTTCCATAGGAAATATGCCATGGATTCCCACCTGCATGTTAATGATAGTTTTCCTCCTCCATTATGTAACTAACACTTACTGTTTTTAATCTTTCTTGTTAATTCCCATCCATCCACTCCATGGATTCCCACCTGCAGTTAATGATAGTTTTCCTCCTCCATTATGTAACTAACACTTACTGTTTTTAATCTTTCTTCTTTTTCTTCATTTATTTAGGTTTTTTTTAATATGACACATTCTCATAAGAGTTGTGAAAAGTGAATTTAGTGAATACACATAGTGCATAATGTGCATGATCCTGATGGATCACCAACAAAGTAATGAACATCAAATAATTATCAGTTTTTAATTATAGTAAAATCTTGATAGTTTTGCAATAAAAATAAGTAAAAATAAATAAGTATAAATTGCTTTGTGCTAATGTAAAGTTACAATATTTTGAAAATTAAATACATTGATATTGACACTGATAGTTTTAATTCAATTCTCTGTGTACATACTATTTATATCAGATACACATAGAAACTAATGTTTCAAATAGAACAATATATAAGCCAGAGTTCTAGGTTTTAAAGATGTAGAAATTAATAAGCAATTTTTTTAGATCAGATAACAAAAAGCAACAAATACTCTGAAGTAGTTAAATGTTATATAGAGAGGAGTCTGTGAATAAAATAATGAACAAGATGTTGGAGAATGGATATAGTGGTGTTGGTGATGACAGATAAAAAAAAATGACAAGATGAAGACTCTGCAAAAGAGTTTTGGGTCAGAAGACACCTGAAGGTAAGAAATTGCATTTTCTAACAATCTATATTTTCTAATAACCACAAGTACAGAAATACAAAAAGCAGGTATGTGTTTGGTGTGCTTGCATGCATCAAAGAAGCTAAAATATGGTTAAAATGAAAGGAAATAAAGAAAGCTTAGAAGAAGCTAGATCTCCAGTGATATTATTAGCCAAAGGTGGCATAATTTTATTTAAATGTGGCAGGACACTGATAAATAATTGTGGAAAAAAAATATTAGACTCACTAATTTTAAGAAGATAACTTTAGCATCTATCCTTTTAGCTGTATGTAATCTTTCCAAATTTTATTTTTTAGGAAAAAAATCTACTGAAGAAATATTGCATGATTACATTCTTTTTAGGTGTGTATGAATATACATCAATATCTGTGTAAACTACACTGAGTTTACAACTGAAAGCCCAAGTTACAAAGAGTAACTCTGCTATGTGGATAATAAAGAGTAGGAAAAAAAGAAAGAATGGCAGCAGAGGCATTTGTTGGGAAGAAATTTTAATAACATAGTTATAAATAGTTGGTATGTGACTATGAAGGTAGATATGGGAGGAATGAGGAAAATTCTATTTAAAATATAATTTTAAATAGAATTATTTAAATTCTATTAAAATAATAGAATAGATCTTAAAGAATTTAGATGTTGGTAATTCAAATCAATCAAAATAGATAACATATCTTTTTGTCTGAGAAATTGGATGAATGCCAGTGACATTTGCTTATGTGAGGAATATAAGACAGTGATAGTGGAGTAGGTATGAGCAAAAAAAAAAGGTGAAAATGAGTATGAAAACAAGGATTCTA
This sequence comes from Uropsilus gracilis, assembly GCA_004024945.1. Classification (NCBI taxonomy): domain Eukaryota; kingdom Metazoa; phylum Chordata; class Mammalia; order Eulipotyphla; family Talpidae; genus Uropsilus; species Uropsilus gracilis. Next base: position 4,743 of record PVHY01016094.1, on the reverse strand, counting down.
ATCAAACCTTAGGACACATCAGGCTTAGATCGGATGTGGTAAATGGTAAGTATATATATACTCTTTCCAAGCCCTAATGAGAAGTTAGATTACAAATATAAACTGTTGTCATTCTATCATTACCTGAATAACATAATCTCTGATTGTGTAGAACTGGATAAGATTCTGTAAAGAATTAGTGTAGACTAAGAAAGTTCTAAAACTCTAATTATGAGATAGCAAAGGAAAATGTAGCAAAGAAAATTGAGAAGAAAATGGTTGGAAAAAACAGAAGATTGCAATACCTTGGGGTCTAGTGCTTTTCAATAGGATAAAGTGGGCAAGTGGGCAATACGCCTCAAAAGTTATTGACTTAACACAAACATTAGCATAGGTTTGAATCTCATAAGATCCCTGGAAAGTTTGGCAGGAACTGTTTCAATGATGAAATGACAGTTGCTTAATTGAAATGAACTCAAGAAATAATGAGATTACTGCCACATTTATAATAGAGTAGACGCAAAATACCTATTTTTGCCACAATAAGAAAAATCCAGACAAAAATGAAAAGAATATTTGTGTTTATCTGTTATGTTCATGTGCAAATATTTGTTTACAACACGTATCAGATTCAGAAGTACAATATTTCCAGTATTCCACACCAAACAAACAACAAGACCACCCACAATCCTCAACCATAGTTTATCATGCCTCCTCTTTCATTTCACCTCCACCCTCCTTCTTTTTGCTATTTGCACCTCTTGGGTAGACTCTGTTGTATAGTTGATAGAGTGTGCTACCTCCCCTCCCCCCACCATTGTCTCCTGTTTAAGATTGCAGATTTCAAGGACAGATGCTAAAATGTGAGAATGACCTTAGTTGGAATTTCCCTTCAGGGAGATGCAGGAGGGAGGAAGGTAAACAGGTTTCCTGGAAGGCAGGAAATCAGGGTATATAAGGCAGGAAATCAGGGTATATAAAGGGTGTGCAAACAAAGAAAAGGATTCTGATTTAGAGGCAATATGGAGATCGGATAGAGAGAGATATTCAATAAAGGAGAGATGGGAATTGGCCATCTTGTAGAATAAAGATGTAAGCCATGTGAGCTTGGCCATGTGCCCACCGGGGGCCTGCAACCCTTGGCTAATGTGGGCTTGCCACATGTGTGCAAAATGCAGTTAAGAGGTTTGCAGATTTGAACTCCGTGTTGGAGTTTGTTACTAACTTGTGTCTGTGAGAGACCGTGCAAAAGACAGGTCTGAAAAGAAAGTGAACTTGGCTGAGTCTGGTACCATGGAGTTCCTGATACCTGAAGATGACAAGGGGAAGGCAGCGTAGAAAACAAGGAGGAGCACTCCAAAGAAAGATGTCTTTAAACATGTGGAGAGGAACTGACTGACTGATTTTGGTGAGATGATCAGAACTGAGAGACTGAGGCAGGTACAGTATAAATGTTAATGAACAGTGTGTAGCCTGCTTCCTAGGGAGAGAAGCAGACCTAGGTGTAGCTACTTCAAGGTAAAGGTAAATGGCCTGATTGTAGCCTGCTTCATTGAGAGAAGCAGGCCTGTGTTTCAAGTTAAGTTAAAAAGTCCCTTCGTGGTCGCCCATTTTCATAGTCAGTTTTCTAAAAATGCTCATGATTGCATATCATCAACAAAGTTGAAATCAAAACCAAATGAGATACCACTCCATAACTGTAAGATGGGCACTAGCATAATGAACAGAAACAATTGTTGATCAGGATGTGGGAAAAAAGGATACTTGCACACTGTTGTTCAGAATGATCCACGAACCCCTTGGATCCTGGATCAGGGGTGCAACAGAGCATGGAGGCTCTGATGTGCTCCTTGATTCCAATAACACATCAAGCTGGAGCTGGGTTTGATGGTTGACCTCAGAGCAGGTCAGGTTTAAAAAATCAGGGAATCCTGAAATGAATGCAATTGGTAACAGCAGAAAGATTTAGACTCAAATCTCTGAGATTCTTTGAAAACTTTGCTTTGAACATGTAGACCTCTGAGACCAACAGGTACTAAAAGCTGGTAACTTCTGGACTGTGCCCAGCTCTTCTAGGGGACTATCTACGATTGATTTGCACTCAGCATATCTAAACAAATGCTGTTTCTGCTGGCATGTGACCAGCCACTTTTAAGAGCATTCCAGCACTATTAATCCCCCAATCACTTTTCCTGGCAGCCCCTCAAGCCTCTGGCATGTCCAGCCCTGCCCTGTTACTGTTGCATCTACCTGACCAGCACAGCTTTGACTTCTGGTGCCACCTCAGCAGTACCACTTGTGACTACTCCCAGTGGTCACTGGGTTGGGTTCTGGCCATCACTATTAGTGTGATAAGCTCTTATCAAAGGCACAAAATCTCCTTTCACAAGCAGCTTTTGATTTGAACTACTGGACACTGAGGACACTATTGGGCAGCATAGACAACTCTTTGTGTTCCTAGAAGCTCTTTTCCTTATCTTTCCCAATTTCCCTTTTGTGAATAAATCCTATCATTGTTGCTGGCTGTCATATCTGGAAGCTGTAATCACACAAGTGAGGACCTATAAACTGTGACATTTCCCCAAGTTTGCATGGTTTCAGACTGGTCAAGCCCTATGGAGTTTCCACAAAATATTAAAAAAATAAATCTACTATGATTTTATTTCCACTGGATAACAATTTTTTTTCCAAGTGAGTTGTTGGTTTTTAGAGAGATGATCGGTACTCCAATATTGGATAAAGAGAACATTCGAGAAGTGATGATATATTGAGAAGGGGATTGGTTATTTTTGTTACTTGCAACATGTTTCAATACTAGCACTAAGTATAGAAGTGTGCCATTTATGTATGAGAGTGAATAAATATCATATTTAAAGTCAACGCATGTAAGAAATGAGAAGTGCTTTCATAAGAGTGAAATAAGTAGAGGTATTCAAGTTCTCATAGCCTGGAGATGATTTTTAGCAAAGAAATTGATTTTCCTGACTTCTTCCAAATCCATCTACCTACTGCTTTCTGTCTTAACTCCTCAATATTCATACCAGTTTAGAAGATACAGCTTAAACATTGCTGAGATTCTGTACCAAAGTTGATAGCACAAACACTCTGTTCTCAGTTCAAACAATAAGGATTAACACAACTTATTCTGCCATAAAATAACATGTAAGTATAGCTCTCCCTCTTATCTGAGGAATTACATTGTAAGTCTCTGAATGCCTGAAACTGTGGATGTTACCACATGCTATGTATTTCATATTTTTTCTTTACAAACATGCATGATAAAGTTTAATTTATAAGTGAGGTAAATAAAATATTAACAGCAATAATCAATCATAAATAATTATAATAATATACTTTAATAAGTTATGTGAATAAGATTTTTCTCTTCCTCAGAATATCTTTTTGCATGCAATATTTTCACAACACAGAAATAACTAAAACTGAAGACTATATACCCATTGAAAATAAGTGAATCTTAAAACTGGAAGTCATATATTTAAAAGTGGAATTATTATTGGGTCATTTAGAATGCTAATTTCTTCTTCAAATATTTGTCATGCTATTTTGTGAACATGTATAATATATAATATGTTTAGTATATAATATAGAAGCTGTGTTATTTTGTGTTCAATTTTACAGTTTGTATCTATATGATGAGATATAGTACAGTGTAAAGATGAGCATATTCACAGCAAACATTTATCTTATAATTAAAATGTGAGATGTGTAATGTTAGTGGTTGAGGCAACTCATTTAAGAAATGCATGGAGAATTTTGCATGCTAGTCACAATGCATTCAGCAGAGCATTCAAAGGAAGCAGTGTATCTGAAAGTTATTTAAATCAAAGATTTCAACATCACTCACTGATATTGTGTTAGAATAAAAGAAAGCTTGTAAACCTAGTCCAGACTTCAGAATTCTAAGCAGTTCAAGAGGAAGTGATATTCAAAGAAAATCTTTAAAGATGAATAGGCATTGGCCTAGTCCAAAGTATTTGATGGGCTTGGAAGAAGAGAGAGAGGAAAGAATTCTAATTGGAAGCTACGGCATGAAAAGAGACTACGGAGAACTAAAGCAATGATGACCATTTATTAAAATTCCTTATTAATTCCTTAAACAGCTCAGTTTTGATATGAAGACATTAATATCAACTCCTTAATTCAGCATCTGATATCCTATACTTTTTCTTCCTAGCTCATTTTTCTAAAATTATCTCACTGTATTTTTTCTATAAAGATAAGTTTAATCACAATTTACTCCCACTTACAAGTTTAGCCATTTCCCAGCCTTTGTGATTTTACTTGCTAGTAAAGGAATGAGGAACGTATTTTGTCTTCATTATTGCATCTCACTTCTATTAAACCTTAAATTAGTACATACAATTTTGTGAGTGTTGGGTGTGTCCTGAAGGCCTTAATCTACTCTTCTTGTGTTTTTTGCACTTGATCTTAGCCAAAAGGTCAAGAAACGATGTTTTTGTGTTTTTTATAAGCATCACCCTTTGACTAGACAGTCTCATACCATCACCCTTTGACTAGACAGTCTCATAGTCCTATAAATTTCACTGAATTACATGATCTCTCTGATCTCATATTGCTAATTTACCCAATAGAGATCAATTAATTACTAATTTCTATTTTTGAGATACATATTGTTATTTTGAAGGTTAACTGTAATAGACAAGTAAAGGACTCAGAAGTTGCTATGAACATTTTCTGTCAATTTTTTTTCCTATAGCTCCTAGTGACTTTGACATGATAGGA